>PVLC010016797.1:0-34858 GCA_004027655.1 Graphiurus murinus
TTTTTTTTTTTTTTGTGGCACTAGGGATTGAACTCAGGGGCATTCTACCTCCGAGCTACACCCCCAGCCCTATTTTTTATTCTTTATTTTGAAACCGAGTCTTGCTAAGTTGCGGAGTGTCTCACTAGGTAGCTGAGGCTGGCCGCGAACCCGGATCCTCTGGTCTCAGCCTCCCGAATGCTGGGATTACAAGCGTGCGCCACCACGCCCAACTACAACAGCGTATTTCTTACTCAGGCTACAAATTCAGTGGTAGGAATTTGGTTGTTACTCTAGTCTACATTAAACTAAGGATGCCAAGATGAAAGGAGTTTCTCTCAGCTGGTAGCTGTATTGTCTGCTACACCTTGCAGAAGCAGGTGAGGAAAGGTAAGGAATTCACACCTGTCTTTAAACACCTTGGACCTAGCTCTTTGATTATAGCTTCCTGAGCCCTGGAAGAGAAACTGGCTGCAAGTCTTTAACACAGGGATGGGAGAGCGTGTCACTGATACTATTCTTAATGATGCTGGACTGTGGAGACTATATACATCTTCAACTTTAAAATACAATTTCCCAGCTTTGTGGAATTATGATGTTGGAGAGGCATTCTCTTTCTCGCATCTCCTCTATTTGCTAAGCTTTGCCAATCTGGTGAATGTGAAAGGAGGTCACACGCAGCTTCAAAACACAGTTCTCTGATTGTTAGTGCATGTCGGAACTACGTGTTTACTCTCCATCTGTGTCCCCTGCTTTATGAAGTTCCCGCTTATGCTAGGGAGAAAGTGGGGCATAAGAGGGACTCTAGACGAAGAAGGAGAAACCTTAGATGAGCAAAGAAGGTGACTTAACTGAAGGTGATGGAGGTGGGGAACACCCTAATGCATAGGATGTACTTTCACAAACATCAAAGTCAATCACTAAACTGAACTTGAGAAGGAGGGAGAGAGAGGGAGTGGGGCGGGAATTGGGGAAGGGATTAAATGAGAAATGTGTGCATGTATGCCTCTACCAGCTTGTACCTAACAAAGATGTATGATTACAATGCACCAATAAAAAATTTTTTTAAATCCCCACTTATGTCTTGTGCTATTTTCCTTTTTTTTTTTTTTTTGCCTTTTTCTTATTGATTCAAAGTAACTATATATTCTGGAATCATTTGCTAGTTTTATTTGCTATAAACATCTTTTCACAACAATTGCCTTCAGTTTTCATTATCTGGCGTCCTTAGGTAAGAGAATTCCTTGATTTGGACCTAGCTGAATGTATCTGCCTTTTCTTTGATAGTTTATATATTTTTCTTTTTTAATTTTATGAGTGCATTACAATCGTGCATCAGAGTGCAGTTCGACGTGTTAAACACACATGCGCATAGGGCTCTTTGTGTATTTCCCTCTGCAATCCATCCCCCTTCCTTCTTCTTCTTCTTCTTCGAGAGGCTGGCAGTAAGCTCTTCCTAGATCGCCATAGTATAACCCGAACTGTTTCCTTCTCAGTTGATACATTTTTTTGTTTTGTTTAAGAAGTTTCTCCCCGCCCGGCAGTCACAAAGGTGTTCTCCGGTACTGACTGCTGGGAGTGCCGCAGGCTTCTTTTCTCCTTTACATTCTTTACCTGGAGTCGGCTGCTTTCCGTGAGATCATCTTGCTTTGTCCTTAAGCAGAGACAGTTTCCCACACTGATCTGCAATGTCCCCTCGGGGACCCATTGGTTTTCAGGTGTATATGAGAATTTCCCTGGCTTCTCTCTTCTGTGACATTGGTCTATCTATATTGGCAGTTGCATACTGTCCCAAGTCCTTATAACTTAATTTATTTTTATTTTATTTTTTTTTGTGGTACTGAGGATTGAACCCAGAGGCAGTCTACCTTTGAGCTACACCCCCAGCCTGATTTTATTTCTTATTTGGAAACAGGTTCTCACTAGGTTGATGAATCTCACTACTTGCTGAGGCTGTCCTCAAAACTGTGATCCTCCTATCTTAGCCTCCCAAGTACTGGGATTACAAGCATGTGCCACCATGCCCGGCTTATAACTTAATATTTTTAAAAAGAGTAACTTAACTCTTTGTGTTTTTCTTTTTCTTGTTGTTGTTGCTGCTACTACTGGGGATTGAACCCAGGGGCTCTCTACTTCAAAGCCACACACTCTGAGCCCTTTTGTTTTACTTTTTATTGAAACAGGGTGTTACTAACTTGCTGAAGGTCTCCCTAAGTTGCTGAGGCTGGCGTCAAACCTTCAGTCCTCCTGCCTCAGCCTCCCAAGTATTGAGATTACAGGCACCCGGTACTTGGATGTGCCACTGTGCCCAAGCTACTTTGTGTCCTTTTTAAAGTTAAATTTTAGGATGCATATGTCCACTTATATGAAAACATATCTGTTATGAGTCTGGGATTATAATGTATCCATGAAGTAATTTGGGCAGAATTTGAATCTCTAGCAAACAGCTTTCTAAAAATGACACCGCACCTCATAGGATACCCTCTCCTTTGAGTGTGGGTGTCCTGTGAATACAATGATATATTGTTTCGTGATTTTGTTATAAGGCACAGTATGCCTTAGATAAGGAAATGATGCAAATGAACCCATTCTAATCACATGAACTCTTCTGAAAAGTAGGAAGTTAGCCAGGCATGGTGGTGCACACTTGTAATTCCAGCATTTGGGAGGCTGAGACTGGAGGATCCGGGTTCGAGGCCAGCCTCAGCTACCTAGTGAGGCACTCCACAACTTAGCCAGACTCAGTTTCAAAATAAAGAATAAAAAATAGGGCTGGGGTTGTAGCTCGGAGGTAGAATGCCTCCGAGTTCAATCCCTAGTACCGCAGAAAATAAAAAAAAGTAGGAAGTTTTCTACCGCTGGTAACAAAAGGGAATCAGAGAGATCTGAAGCTAGGCCAGCATTTAGTGTTCATTGCTGGCTTTGACGATGGAGCAGTTCATGGTCAAGAATCAGACAGGTCTCTAAGGAATATTAAAAGTGACCCTCCTGAGAGTCAGCAAAGAAACAAGAATTTCAGTCCCAGAGCAGCAAAGAACCAAATTCTATCAACAGCATAAGGAGCTCCAGCCTAGCATGGTGGTGCATGCCTATAATCCCAGTACTTGGGAGGCAGAGACAGGAGGATCACAGGTTTAAGGCCAGCCTCAGCAATGTAGCGAAGTCCTCAGCAACTTAGTGAGACCTAGTTTCAGAATTAAAATAGGGCTAGAGGTGTAGCTCAGAGGTAGAATGCCCCTGGGTCAATCCCTAGTACCATAATAATTTTATATTTATATTTATATTTATATTTATATTTATATTTATATTTATATTTATATTTATATTATTATAAAAAGGAGCTGGGAAGTGTGTCCTTCCCAGGAGCCTCAGGAGAAGAGCTCAGGGTGGTCAAAGTTCCTTTTATTCATACCAGGCCTGTGAGACCCTAACAGAGAGGCAGTTGAACTTGCCTAGACTTCTCCCCACGGAATGGTGAGCTAACAGAGGTGCTCTTATGATAATTTGACACCACAGAAAGCTAATATAAACTCCATAAGACAAAAGTCCCTAGTAATGGGGTTTATCATTCTTTTTCTTTTGGCCTTTTAAAATAAAGCTTTATACTATTTTGCATAGAGTGATCTTATCTTTCCTAGGAATTCTTTTCCTCAAAGAAAAAGACTTTAGCTACTATTATTTAATTAGTTGATGGTCTCTCTCTCTCTCTCTCTCTCTCTCTCTCTTTCTTTCTTCTCTATTTCTTTTTTTCTTCTGTATTTCCTACTAGGAATTGAATACAGGGGCATTCTACATCTGAGCCACACTCAAGTCCTTTTTTTTTTTTTTTATGTGTGTGTGTGTGTGTGTGTGTGTGTGTGGTACTGGGGATTGAACTCAGGGGCATTCTACCTCCGAGCTACACCCCCAGCCCTATTTTATTTTTATTTTGAAACAAGGTCTCACTAGGTTTATGAGAGTCCCACTACTTGCTGAGGCTATTCTCAAAACTGTGATCCTCCCATCTCAGCCTCCCAAGTACTGAGATTACAAGCTAGGTTGCTGAGAGCCTCACTAAATTCCTGAGGCTGTCCTCAAACCTATGATCCTCCTGTCTCAGCCTCCCAAGTACCAGGATTACAGGCATGCACCACCACGCCCATCTTAATGATATCTTTTTTAAAATGTATTTTCCAACTAATTATTGCTAGTACTTCCTATAATTTATGACATCATTTCCTTTCTTACATTTTTAAATTCAATGTCTTAATTTTTAACATTTGAGACTTTGTTTTATATTCTCAGCTTTACTATTCCACTGGGAAAACATATTCAACTTGGTCAATTCTCCTGACTCTCACTAAGGGTCTCTTGCCTTTGCATATTGGACCGTACATTTACATTGAGAGATATTTCCTGTTTGTCGCCTGAGTTCAGGTTGTACTTTTCTAGAGAAGATTTATAATCTATTCTGCCAGCTGCCTCAGTGTTTGACCAACCAAAGATCACTTACTTTATTTATATTTCTAGTTGGGGTTTTCCAGACCCAGTGGACAAGGTAAGAGAGAACCGCAGACCCAGGCAAAGGTAGACTGAGAGCTACCATTTCTCCCAGGAGAATAAAAGAGAATTCAGAATTTCATCAGCTAGTGCCCACAGGAAGACAGATGAGCTCTTTTTTATTCTTCCTTTGCACAGGAAGAATGAGGGATCCTTTGCCTGACTATTCTTTTGCTGAGTATGCACTCCATCCAGATTCCAAATTAAAGCGGGAAAATCTGTCCCACACAAACCCAAGATCTTCTCATCTGTTCCCATAATAGCTACTAAAATCCAAACCTCTTGATCACTGAGGCTGGCAAAAATCACATAGCATCAATAATAACCTATTACTCTGGATTTGGTAAATTCTTCCTTTTGGAACTTTGGCGATTTCTCTTATGTTCATGTGGATTTACTTAAGCATTTGAAGAACAGTTTGTCCTATTGTATCCATAAACAACTCTATTTTCCTTTAACAACCATAAATGATGGTGGTATGTTACAGAAAATATATGTGTGTATATGTATATATGTAATTATATACACATATAAGTAAATGCCTGGATGTATCCGTATAGCCACATATAGTCATCATATATTGAATACGTTATTATGCTCAAAAATGAATATACATTTTTATTTCTATTTTTTTTTTTGTACTAAGGATTGAACCCAGAGGCATCCTACCTCCAAGCTACATCTTCAGTCCACTTTTACGTCTTATTTGGAAACAGAGTCTCACTAAGTTGCTGAAAGCCTCACAAAGTAGCTGAGGCTAGATTTGAACCTGCAATCCTCCTGTCTCAGCCTCCCAAGTACTGGGATTACAAGTGTGCGCCACCACACCCAGCTTGAATATACATTTTTAAATGTATGGAATGCCAGGTGGACGTCACTATAGCATATTGGGATTATCTAATTTGACATACTAACATCTTTTCCCACGAATGGCTTGAGACATAATTGAAGCAGACAACAGTGAAATTACACAGCTGAAAAGTTACCTGTGTGGTCCCGGTGTTCCTTCCTTGTTGGGATTCTGTATCCCAACAAGAATTTTAAGTGATAGGAGTATGTATCAGTGAAGACGACTCTTACTATTTCTTCAGGATAATGTTCTGTTAAATTTTTAATAGTTTCTTCATCTGGCAGTCCCAAGACGTTTTTACCTGCCATTATGAGAAGAAAACATAATTGTTAGTAAATTATCCGGCGACACAGCTTCAAGGTGTCATTCATGCTCACTCGCTTTCACTAGAGTTCTTTATGAAAAAAAAAATAAGAAATTGAGCGCTGACTTTGAATAAGTTGTGTAATGTAAAATGTCTAGGGGGAAAGACTTCTAAAGTCCCATCAAGACCCAAACAGAAGAAATTCGTGACAATTTGTTGTTTATATCTTTACATATTGTGATTATTGAGCCATCTTCAATAGCATAAAATATACTATACCAATAAAATAATTCACAGGAGAATTGGGATTCTAATACAACTGAACTGGCAGTTTTACTTACATATATATTATTTATTTAACTATTAGGCACCAGTTTATACTAGAAACCTGGAAATAGCTATATAACATTATTTGCCTTTACAAAACTGTGACAGGATGGTTAATAACCTCAGAAAAAAAAGTGAAAATTTTCAAAATATGTGAACTGTCTGTGTTGACATCACTAAGAGAATCCCGCTTTTCTGTAGAGTTCATGTCCAATGCTATATACATATTTTATTAAGACTGAAAGAGTGGAAGGATTATAAGAAGAGTGCTTGGTGGGAAGTGAAGATAAGAGAACAGGGAGTGGACTGGCTGTGTTTTGATAGAGCTGATTTTATCCTGGAGTCTATTCCTTCATTCTGTGTGATCACAAGTCACCTACCCCTTTTGACTCCATTCCCAGGTTTAGAAAGTGAACTTAGTAAGATCTATTATGATTTCAGAACATTAATACAGTATAAAATAATACTCAACAGAATATTGAAATATAGTAAGAATAACAGCCAGATGAGGTGGCTCACACCTGCAATCCCAATATTTGGGAGGCGGAGATTGAAATTTTAAAATTGCCATGTGAACCACGGAAAATAGGAATACTTTAAATTCAGCCATCTGAGCTATAATATGAATTCAAATGTATCAAATTCAGTACCAGTTCTAAATCTGCTAAGAATCACAAATTTAAGACCATGTTCAGCAACTTAGCAAGACCCTGTTTCAAAATAAAAAATAAAATAGGGCTGGGTGCGTGGCTCAGCGGTAGAATGCCCCTGGGTTCAATCTCCAGTACAGATGATAGATAGATAGATAGATAGATAGATAGATAGATAGATAGATGCCTTTTATTCATCTTTTTATTGAGTGGGAACATTAGTCAAAAGAGTGGTCACTGGCTTTTAAAACATTCATTGGATTCTCAGTTTCAGATCAGCTTTAGAGCTAATATAATATATGTGCATATTTATGTACATATATGTAAGAAAATCTTTTTAATGATCGAAGGTGAGGATAAAATTCTCATAATGAGAATCAAGGAAATAAAAGACTCACCTTTATCTATAATAAGAAACAAATACTAGGATAACCATCTCATTCTAGTAAGAATGTTTCTTCCGCAGCTCCATGCTCTTCAGGAACAGCAGTCTGTGTAGTCCCTGCTTTCCTAAACTGCAGGAGACTGGCAGGTTTCTTTGTTAAGAGACTATGTGCTCCAAATGGTAACCCCTAGCTTGGCCAGCAACACATCCAGTTTTGAGGTAGGTGCTGAACAGTGGCCTTTTACTTCCAACAGAGGGAAAGAATATTCAGATTTTATGCTCGAGACATTTTGAGAATTGACACGATTTTATCAACTGAAATGCATGCGTCTCTAGTCAGATGCACCAAATGTCGACACCAGACATTCCTCGTGGGTTGCTGGGAACTTACCTGCCATGAAGGAGGCAGTGGCTACTTTATTCATTATCTGTTGGGTTTCACTGGTGACAGGCGTGTATGCGATTGCAAATTTAGATCCACTGAATGAGTCTACCTGTCCCAGGTCCTTGGTAGGCAGTGAAGAAAAATCATTAGCTTGGTGATCGGTAGGATACAGGTACAAACAAAGTAGGAGGAGCAACGAGTTCATCCATTCCTACACAAGCCAAGAAAAAGGACAGAGAAGATTACGATTTCAAATTACTCATTCACAATGGTTTTGTCATAGAGTATGTCTCTTTGTTCCTTTTTAAGACTTTCAATATAGCTTGCTACGTGAACCATTTGAAAAAGGTATACTATAAAAATTCGGAAGTCTGAGCTGTAATACGAATTCAAATGTATTGGATTCATTTGTACCAGTTCTAAAACATGTACTAACGATGAAAAAAAAAAAAAAATAAGAAATGCAGTAAGACAAGCTAACTTAAATTATGATCAGCCAGTGTTCCTTTGGGGACCCAGTCATGATGTTTGATTCTGCTGAAAGCCAACGCGTTGAAGAGATGACTCCTAGGTATTGGTCACTTAGGTATGATGCAGGTGACCACGTGCCAGTATTCTGGCGTTGGAGACCGACAGAAGGCTGGAGACCTGAGGAACTTTGCATTAGTTAGTTCTAAACCCTGGTCACCTGGGAACTCCCAATAAGAAATCACTTTGTTTCCAAAATGCACAATCTTAGAAAAAGTTACCATTTTTATACAGTAGAATTCTCACATTTAATTATTAAATGTTTTATCTAGCTGACTTTAAAAAGACACCAAAATTCAACCAGGCATTTTATTACATAGTGAGACAATAAACAAATGCTTATTTTCTTCCTGGCACACAATACATTTCCAACCTTGAGACTACTTTGGAAGAAAATGAATTATTTTTAAAAAGAGAAAGTGAATTATTAAAAAAAAAATTCTGTGGGTTGATTTGTCTGCCATAGCTTTAGAATACCACTCCTTATCTGTGAGTGGGAATGTTAATAAAATGAGTAAGCCGGGCGTGGTGGCGCACGCTTGTAATCCCAGCATTCGGGAGGCTGAGACCGGAGGATCCGGGTTCACGGCCAGCCTCAGCTACTTAGTGAGGCACTCCGCAACTTAGTGAGACCCTGTTTCAAAATAAAGAATAAAAAATAGGACTGGGGGTGTAGCTCTGAGGTAGAATGCCCCTGAGTTCAATCCCCAGTACCGCAAAAAATAAAACAAAAAACAAAACAAACACAACAACAACAACAAAAAAAACGAGTGGCTACTGCTTTTAACACACTTATTGAGTTCTCAGTTTCTGACCATCTTTAGTGCTTTCAGAAGTCAATTTACAGGTCTATGCCAATTTAAACAGGTTTGTGATCTGAGAAACGGCTTCTGCATAAAGGTAAAACACAAATACTTCTCAGGTTATGCCCATTTCCCTACCATAAATACAAAGTGGCATAAATATTAAATCATACCATTAAGGACTCTCTCTTCATTCTCCATTTTTTAAGAATGTTCTTATGTAACAAGGCCCAAGTTTGTTGACACACGCTTATTTCTCTCTTATTCATTTTTCTGCGCTGTCTGGTAAGAAAGAAGGGGGACAAAAGAAAGTGAATGGAAAGTTCTTAATAAGAACAAATATCCCACAAACAACAAATAGCCCGATAACTCCAGCATTCCAAATGAGTGTTTTTATTTTATTTTATTTTATTTTGCGGTACTGGGGATTGAATCCAGGGGCATTCTACCTCTGAGCTATATCCCCAGCCCTATTTCTTATTCTTTATTTGAAACAGAGTCTCACTAAGTTGTGGAGTGCCTCATGAAGTAGCTGAGGCTGGCCCCGAACCTGTGATCCTCTGGTCTCAGCCTCCCACGTACTGGATTACAAGCGTGTGCCACCATGCCCAGCCAAATGAATGTTTTTAAATCTGACCATTTCCAAGTTAAGATTGTGTTGCTCTCTTGCTACCCCTCTCCCACTTCCAGGCTTTCTACTCCAACCTTTTATTCGTGATGTACTCTTGCACTTTGCCCCTTACCAACTTACTGCCTTTCAGCTCCAAATTTGCCCTTCCTAGTCTGCCCTATAAAAATGAATCTGGCCCCTTAAACACCTTTTTTTTTTTTTCAGTACTGAAGATTGAACTCGGGGGCATTCTACCTCTGAGCTATACACCCAGCTCTATTTTTTTCTTCTTTATTTTGAAACAGGGTCTCCCAGAGTTGTGGAGGGCCTCACTAGGTAGCTGAGGCTGGCCTCGAACCCAGATCCTCCCATCTCAGCCTCCCAAATGCTGGGATTACAAGCGTGCGCCATCACGTCCGGCTTTGCCACAATGTTAAGTTTTGTCCACAAAGGATTTTTTCTTAGTATAATAAAATACTCAGGGCCGAGTACTTTATAAAGTACAGAGGTTTATTTGGCTCACAATTCTGGCAGCCAGAGGTTATAGACAGCATGGTGCCGGCATCCCAGCAAAGACTCCCTGGCTGGATCACAGCGAACTTGCAATCCTCCTGTCTCAGCCTCCGAAGTCCTGGGGTTACAAGCATGCACCACCATGCCTGGCTCTCAATTTTTTATTGGAAGTGTACTTGCAATAAATTTATTTATTTATTTTTACCAAAAACAGGGGTTTTTTGTTGTTGTTGTTTGGTTTTTGTTTGTTTGTTTGTTTGGGTTTTTTTTTTTGATGCAGTTAGAACTTGTGCTTGAGGTACAGAGAAGAAATTCCACCTGAAATGGGCTGGGATTGGCTTCATCTGGACTAAGTACCCTTTGGTCTGTGGGTTAGTTCACTTTGAAAATGTCCTATGGACTTTACCTAAAACTGCCTGCAGAGAGCAGTATTACATCTCAATGGATACTGTGTAATTTACTAGGGCGTATACCAGCAGTAAACCTGACCTTTTCCCCATAGAAGCAGCATATTACAGCTTTAGCATATTCAATATTGAATAAAGAACATGTATATGAATGTGTGAGTGTGTAGGGGGGGGAGAGAAGGAGTAATTTAGAGGAGAAATTTATACCTACATTTCATTGCAGGAAGATGCCAAACTCCTTCCAAAAGGAGATGCCTCCGTGCACAGTCATAATGCCACATCTTTCTAGAGCCCCGATCAACCAGCTCTACACAAATACAATTTGCTAAACTGCTCCTGAAAACGGCAGATGTAAGTTGCTCTCAAAAGAACTTAGGACATCTCAGCTGCATTAGAGAAAGTAAAGAGATTCTGGAATGCTCACCAGTTTCCTGGGAAGCATGCCAGGAACGTGACCTGGAGGGGACGGGTCAGGACTTTGGACCACAGAGCCAGGGGCTCCATGGTGGCAGCTGTGGGTCTGCTCTCAAGTCCTGACTCCTGAAGCCAGTGGTCTCCTCCTCCTATGGGATCGCCATCGTGGTCAGGCACAGACCACGCTGTTGCCATGAACTTGTCCCTAGTGATGAGAAGTGGGTGTGTCCCACCTGAAGGCCTGGTCCTATTCATGGGATGGGATGGGACATATTCAACATTGAATAAAGAATATGTATACGAATATGAATATGTATGTGGATATGAATATGTATGCAAATATGAATATGCATATATGAATATGTATATGTATATGTATATTTCTGAGGGTCACAGCTCAGGTGAGGAGTCCAGGGGCCAGTTCCAACAGGAGGCACATTGGCCACAGCCGAGTCAGAGGGTGTTGCCAGAGGCTGTTGTCATGAGGCTGAGAGGCAGGTCTAGCAGATGGAGAAAAGAGGCGAGAGAGGCCAGGGAAAGAGGGAGGGCGGCAAAGGCAGCTGCAAGGATGAGTGAGAGGGTGCTGAGGATCCTCGTGGTGGCTCTCAGTGCAGAGAATTCAGAGTGGGATTCTCAAGAGGACAGGGCAGAGCTGCAGAGGAAGGCGAGATGGCCAAGATGGTGATCTCCTCACCAGGCATCGGCCACTGTCCTGCGGGGCACGGAAACTTCAATCCGACTCCAGCCACTTGGATTTTCCAGTCAACTAGCCTTGCAACTTTCTCTCTCCCCAACTGCAATAGGTTCTGCAGTTTGCAAAGTGTCTAATCACATGAATTCCTCGCTGTACCTAGGGCACATAGTTTTCAGTTGGAATGACCTATTTTAATCCTCTCCTGCTGTTGTTAAATTTCAGAACCAAGTGCCTACACGACAGAAGCATGAAACTTCTGTTTACCACAATGCGCCTGCAAAATAATATTACGATGAGGAAAAGCTGTCTGTTTCACATTTGGATTCCCCTGCTGGTTTCCAAGGAGTAAGAGATCCTGAGAAGCATCTTAGAATTCTAAAATTCTTATAGTCTGAGAATGAGAGGAAGAGACTTAAAGATGTGTCTGTGAATGCTCTTGTAAGCTGTCTCAACAGTCAGAAAAGCAGATATCTGAACTGCCTTCAAATTATTGTGCAATGGAATAGGTTAAGTAACTATAACTTCAAAACCAAAAAGCTTACCGTTTAATTCTCCAGATTTTAAGTTCTTCCACAATCAACTTGCTAGCCAATTTCAGCTTATGTAGTTGAAAGTACACACTTAGTTTCCGGCTTAAAATGATAAGATAGCCACATACTTCAATGAATTCTTTTTTTAAATAAAATCCTTTTATCTATCTATTATTAGACCCTAGGAATAAAAAAAAAAACAACTTCAAAGTAGCCCATTAATTTTCAAGATAATTTATCTACAAATGTTAGCATTTAGCTCATAAAACCTTATCTACATTTTTGTGATAGGAAAAAAAAAATACCCAAGACCTAAAACAACAGCAACAACAAAAACCCCCTACAAAACAAAGGAGAGAAAACCGAGTGAACTTACTTTTGGGAAACGTGAGGCAAGGAATCTAGAAACTCAGTTTATCCACTGGTCTCTGTATTTAGAAGAAAACGATTCCCAATTTGTTTCTTGGTTTCTACCACAGCTCTAGAATTTGCTTTCAGTGTTCGACTTCTGTTGAAAGGTCCGTAGAGGCTTCTTTCAAAAGGGAGGTTATGAGCTCAGTCCTGTGGGCCCTGCCAAACACCAGGCTCATGTGACCATTCTTGGGCTCATTTTGTCTTTTCATTGATATTCAGTCAAGCCCTGCTGAGCAGGGGCATTTAGACTGGGTTGCCTGGGGTATCCTATTATAAATGGCAATTTTACAGAAGAAATTCAATCTTCCTAAACTTTCAATATTCTTAAGCTTGTTTTTTTGTTTGTTTGTTTGTTTTTCTTTTTGTTTTTTCTCTTATGTCCAAGATGATTGGGGCTACTATCAAAGTTTGAAGTGCTGTCTGTATACCATGAGAAAGTAAACCATCTCGTCAGAGAAAAGTTCTTCAGTGCACCCACCCCAGAGCTCCAGGCTGTGTAATGACATCTTCACTTAGATAAGCAAGATGTTTAGTTCTCGGCTCCCCAGCTTCATTTAAAATCATTCATCCTCTTTCCTAATTTCTCTGGAGACTTACTCCTTTGACCCGGGGATTATTTTTAGCAGTGAGTTATTTTGTTTCCAAAGGCCTGAGGATTTCCTTATTTTCTTTTGGCAATTGATTTCTAGTTTCATTCTGCTGTGTCCATAAAACATTTCACATGTCAAATTGGTGAAGGCTTGTTTTATTGCCCAGGGTCTGAGCTTTCTTAGTGAATCCGCCACATGCACTTGAAAAGATGTGTATTTTGCTGTGGTTTTCATTTGCCAGGTAGCATAATAATCAGACCAACATCCAACAATGGCTAGGATGGGAATTGGGAAGATTTTAAAATCCAATGCCTGTATGTTTCCCAGTTTGCTGTTACAAAGATACGGATAGCAGAAAGTATGATCAGTCACACTTCTGTGGGTTATTCATTTTTTTATTCATTTTTTTATTCTTTTGGGGGATGGAACCCAGGGGCATTCTACCTCTGAGCTACACCCCCAGCCCTTTTTATTTTTTAAATTTTGAAATAGGGTCTCGCTAAGTTGCTAAGGGTCTTGCTAAATTGCTGAGGCTAGCCTCAAACTTGGAGTCCTCCTGTCTCAGCCTTCTACAAACTGGGATTACAGGTGTGCACCACTACACCTGGCTGTGTTTTTAAATTAAGTCAGCCACTGATTTAAGAACCATACTATAAATATATAAAAACTGTAACATATTTCAAGGTTTTTGTTTTTGTTTTGAGGGAGGGTTACTAGAGACTGAACCCAGGGGCACTCTACTTCTGAACTATATTCTAGCCCTTTTTATTTCTTATTTTGAAACTTGGTCTTGCCAGATTTCTGAGGCTGGTCTTGAATGTGAAATTCTTTTGGTGCATCTTCCCAAATGTACCACCACACCTAAAATAAAATTATTTTAAAGAAATTTATTTTCAATTTCCCTTACCTGGTCCTCTTATCTACGACTACATTATCAGCTAACTCTCTTAGATAAAGTAACAAATGCCCACAATAGTTTTAGAGATGCAATAAATTTTTAGCCAGGTCTGGTGGTGCACGCTTGTAATCCCAGTACTTGCAAGGCTGAGACAGGAGGATCACAGGTTCGTGGCCAGCCTCAGCTACTTAGTGAGACCCTGCTTCAAAATAAAGAATAAAAAGTAGGGCTGGGGCTGTAGCTCGGAGGTAGAATGGCCCTGGGTTCCATCCCCAGTACCCCCTCCCCCCAAAAAAGAAATGCAATAGATTTTGAAATACCTATTCGTGGTGCTGGAGACCAAAAAAGAGTCAGTAAATTTATAAAAACCAAAACAAGAAAACTCCACCAAAATAGATATTTGCCTTCTTGATGTATAGAGCTATATGATGGATATGTTATCAATGTTTTCTATCAGATACACTACATAATCAAGCTTTGATACTTTGCTTTCCAAACTAATTGAACATAAACTCATGAGGAAACACGCTGAAAACTTTCGAAATTTAGTATTTATTTAAAATGTTCACTAATTTGGTCATTTGACCATTAATTTTACAAAACAATTTTTTTTTTTTTTTTTGCAATACTGGAGGTGGAACCCAGGGGCATTCTACCTCCGAGGTATACCCCCAGCCCTATTTTTTATTCTTTATTTTGAAACAGGGTCTCACTAAGTTGCAGAGTGCCTCACTAAGTAGCTGAGGCTGGCCTTGAACCCGGATCCTCCAGTCTCAGCCACCCAAATGCTGGGATTACCAGCACCCGGCTCTTTACAAAACAATTTATATTTGATTTAAATTTTTCATTATCTCAGTGGCTTGGAGTCTTTGTTTTACAAAGTATCCAATTTTCCAGGATACTGAAATCCACATTTCCCCATCTGGATTCAGAAATAAACAATCAAAAGAGCAACTCAAACACTTCCCTCCGTGCTGATGATGCAGCACATGACATCTGAACTTGGAAGAAGCATGTCTAGCCAGCTCCTCCTTGCACTTGTGCCCGTGTCACATGCCCTCAGCAGGGTGGCCGGAAGCTGTGGAAGGAAGGAAGAAGCAGCAGAAGGTTATAGAGAGAGGTCAGCAGTTTCCTAGGGAGCAAACAGCCTCCTGGGCCTTTTCCAGAAGCCACTGCGAGATTCCCCTAAGTGGGTTGAAAACCCTTCTGAGTGACCCCCATGGACTGAGAAGGCTGGTTAGAGCTCCAGCAGGAGCCCAGTGACCTGGAAATGCATGGCCGACAGTCCTAGGCCAGGACAGACCACAGCGGCCCCCTGGACAGAGTGACAAATGGCCATCTGACCCAGAAAGTTGGGGTGCATAACTCAGTCGGAGAATGGAAAGGTTGTCGCTGTGACTGCAGATGCTATCAGTGGGAATTAAAAGGGTCCCTAGAGGGAAGCAGCTGAAGGTCTTGGGGCTCATTATAAATCCAAACCATTGCCAGGATTAATTTCCAGAATATATAAAGAACTCAAGACACTTCCCACCAAAAAGACAAATAGCCTGATCAATAAATGGGCAAATAAATAAGCAGGCATTTCTCAAAAGAATAAATACAGAGCCGGGCGTGGTGGCGCACGCTTGTAATCCCAGCATTTGGGAGGCTGAGACCAGAGGATCCAGGTTCGCAGCCAGCCTCAGCTACCTAGTGAGGCACTCCGCAACTTAGTGAGACTCGGTTTCAAAATAAAGAATAAAAAACAGGGCTGGGGGTGTAGCTCGGAGGTAGAATGCCCCTGAGTTCAATCCCCAGTACCGAAGGAAAAAAAAAAAAAAAAAAGAAGAAGAAATACAAACACACACACACACACACACACACACACACACACAAATGTTCAACATCTTTAGCAACCAGGAAAATGCAAATCTAAACCACCCTGAGATTTTATCTTATTCCAGTTAGAAGGGCAGTCATCAAGAATACAAATAATATCAATGCTGGCGAGGATACAGGGAAAGGAACACTTAGACGCTGTTGGTGTGATTATAAATTAGTACAGCCACTATGGAAATAAGTATGGAGATTCTTCAAAAGATTAGGAATGGAATCAACATGTGACCCAGTGATACCACTCCTCAGTAGCTTTCCAAAATAATTAAAATCAGCATAGTATAGTGATGCATGATACAGGCGTGCCCATATTTATAGCCACACAATTAACAGTAGCCAAGTTCTTAAGTGGATAAAGAAAATGCAGTATAGATACACAATGGTCTTTTATTCAGCCGTAAAGAAGAATGAAATTATGTCATATGCAGGAAAATGGATGAAACTGGAGCGCGTTATGTCACGCAAGTAAGCCAGTCTCAGGAAGTCAAGGATTGTATGATTTTCTCATATGTGGAAACTAGAGAGAAAAAGGGTTAAGGGGAAAAAAAAAAAGAAAGGCAGGAAGGCTGGGGACAGATCTCATAAAAGGGAGAGGAAAGAGTGAAGAGTTTGCTTAGAAGCTTTTATAGTCATGTGACATTTCTGCAAAATCAATGTACACACTATATATACCATACATGTTATCTATCTATCTATCTACTTTTGTTATAGTCTCATATCACAATGTCATAATGTAGTTCGGAGTGACAGTGGCATACATGCACACAGCACTTGGTGGGCTTCCTCCCGGCGCCCTCCCCTTCCCCATGAGTGATATTGACATTGGCATTGATAATTTCACATATGCATAAAACATCAATGGAAGTATCTCCTTCATTAACTCTCCCCCTCCCAATGACTACCCTCCCAACCCTCCTCCATCACTCCACTGAGGTTTCTCCTCCTTTATCTGGAGTCCCTCTTGTATCCTAATTACTCCCTAGCTTTCACATATGAGAGAGAACATAGGACCCTTCACTTTCTGGGACGGGCGAATCTCACTTAACATAATATTCTCCAGGTCCGTTCAGTTTCCTGCCAATAACATAATTTTTTTTTTCTTCTTTATTGCTGAGTAGAATTCCATTGTGTTTAGAGCACCTCAGACTGTATTCCTAAGGCCTTCAACTGATGAAATGAAGCCCGCTCACATTGTGGGAGGTAATATGCAGTACTCGGGCAGTTTGATTTAAATGTTAAGCACATCTAGAAGATATCCCCATGGCAACATCTATACTAACATTTGACCAAACAGCTGGGCACCATTGCTCAGGCAAATTGATACAAAGATTAACCCTCAGAAGGTGGGCATCTATACTATATGTTATTGCAGTGGAAACCCAAAATATCTCCCTGAAGGAAAAGTTTCATCTTCTACATAGTCCCAGTCAACGAATCCATAAATATTTGATTTGCTGGGTCTTTCCTAGAAACTTTGCCCATAAAAACAAACAAAAAATCATTTGTTGATAGTTCATAGAAGGTCTCTTTATTTTTTTACAATATGGGAAATTGAATCCAGAAATGTTCTACCACCGAGCCACATCCCCAACTCTTTTAGTTTTTTTATTTTGAGACATGGTCTTGCTAAGTTACCCATGCTGGCCTTGAATTTTTGCCATCCTTCTGCTGTAGCCTAATGAGTTGCTGAGATTACAGATGTGCACCACTGCGCCTAGCCATAAGGGATTTTAATTAATTAAGAAAATAGATTGTCTAAAATGAGTCATGAAATAAGTATTTTAGAGTGAAGATTCATTTTCTGGGAAGCATTGTTTGCATAAATGGATCAGGACCTTTAGGCACAAAGTCAACAGTTCTATCTTGGCTTATACCAATCAGCTCTTAGACTTTGCTATTTGCTGGAACTGACTTTATTTTTTTAATCCATGGTGTTCAAAAATGGCCTACATGCTTGTCATGGAATATGGCCGTGGGAATGATGATATGAATCCTCCCTTCCCCCAGCCTTATACACAGGGCAGTACTATTTCCTAGAGTCAAAGCTTGGGTGAGGAGTTCAGTGACCAGTTCCAGTGGGCAGCACGTTGGCCAAGGCAGGGTATTGCCAGAGGAGGAAACTACACAAGGCTGCTTAATAAGGCTGAGAGTCAGGTCTAAGTAGGAGCAGACAGAGAAAAGGAGTCAGGGAGCCTAGAAGAATGGCAGTTGGAGAAATGAAGGCAGTCCAAGTAAAACAGCTGTAGGTCAAAGTGTCCAGTAGACCATGGCTTGCTTCTGCCAGTGTAGATACTCTTAAAGAGATCATGTAGCAGGGTCAGCCAGCCACAGGGGTCATCTCCCCACTGAGACAGCCACAGCCCAATGTGACTGGAAGGACCGAGTCCAACTCCCAAGCCTGTAGGTTTTCCATCACAGTCAGTCTGCAGTAAAGAAAAGCTCATCAAACCATCCCTCGTAGCCGGGCGTGGTGGCGCACGCTTGTAATCCCAGCATTTGGGAGGCTGAGACCGGAGGATCTGGGTTTGCGGCCAGCCTCAGCTACCTAGTGAGGCACTCCGCAACTCAGTGAGACCCTGTTTCAAAATAAAGAATAAAAAATAGGGCTGGGGGTGTAGCTCGGAGGTAGAATGCCCCTGGGTCCCATCTCCAGTACTGTAAAAAAAAAAAAAAAATTAAAAAAAAAAAACTATCCCTCGTGTTTGCTTTCCTTTTCTTCCCTGGTTCATGGGTGCCCTTGAGTTTATATCTGAATAAAAAATAATGCATGGTCTTGTAGTTTTGAATTTCATACTCACTAGGAAGATTCTGGTTTTCTCCTGTCAGGCTAGTGTTAATGTTAGAAGAAAACCCTTTGCTTCATCACGCCTGTGGAAAACTGTTTTCTATGAACTATTCTGAATGGGTGTGGATTTGAAATAATGCCATTGTAATAAAAAATGTAAATTTTTCAATATGATTCAACACATTGCATTCGAAAATTAAAAGATGCAGGAAAGCATCCTATATATTAAAAATATAGGTCTGAAACCCAGTGTGGTGGTGCACACCTGTAATTCCAGTTCTTGGGAAGCTGAGTCAGGAGGATAATAGATTCAAGGCCAGCCTCAGCAGTTTAGAGAGGCCCTCAACAACTTAGTGAGGCCCTGTTTCAAAATAAAATAGGGCTGGGGATGTATCTCAAAGGTAAAATTCCCCTGGGTTCAATTTCTAGAAACACACACACACACACACACACACACACACACACACAAAAGTAAGTTTGAGAATGAGAAGCAGAGACCATAAAATTTTCTCTAAGTGTTAGTTAAAAGTCTCAGTTAAGGAAAGTATATCCAAAGTGCCTGCGAATTGCTATGCAATAAAATCATATCGTGTGTGTGTGTGTGTGTGTGTGTGTGTGTGTGTGCGCAACTTGAAGAGGTATTGACGTTCAGACTCACACATCAAAAGCATCCTAAAGATTTGCTTAGCTCATGATTAATTCATTAGCACATTCCCATCTTATTGGCACAGTTTTTTTTTTTTTTTTTTTTTTTTGCTAACCATGATTGTGTCAGCTTTCCATCACTGTGACAAATATTGGAGAAACCCAGCCTTGGGGAAGAAAGACTTATTTTGGCTCCATGATTTCTTGTTTTGTTGTTGTTGTTTGTTTTTTTCCCAGCTCCACAATTTCAGTCCATGGTTGGTGGGCAGACTCCAATGCAAAAACCTCATGACTGAAGATATGGCAGGAGAAAACTGCTCATGTTATGGTTTCCAGGAAGCAGAAAGAGAGGGAGGGAAGAGAAGAGAATGGGACAGGATGTGCTAGGTAGCTGGCTAGACATTAGCAGGTGGGGTCGCCTGGGACAGAGTGGAAGTACAGCCTCACAGCCTCACTCAGTCACCTAGACCCCCCTCTCCTGTGGAAGGGGGAGGGGACAACACAGGGCCACTAAGATGCCACATGCAAAGGAGAGTGGTCCACCCATAAATGTAATATGTAAAAGTAATCTGTATTCTAGAGGGAATATGAAGCCGGACAAGGGGAAAGCTTCACATTGCTTTCCCTCCCTAGAAGCAGCCTCTGGAGTGTGACTCCTTGCCCCAGGCCATTTTCCCATTCCCAGAAGGGACCTTTCCAGACGCTTTTCTCTGGGATATTCCAGATACTTTTCTCTAGGACATAACCCCTTCCCCTTCCTCCACAGCCTTTTTTATATGGTGGTTTCACTTCTCTAACTAAACTTCCTGTATCCCCACTTCTGCTTTCTGTTTGCATGCTTTCCATGCACAAAAGCCAGGATCAAGGGATTGCAGAATAATTTTAAAACCCCGCACCTGGTAACAGAAGTGCCCTCCCAGGCACCCCCCAGCAATCACTTCTTCCAGCTAGGCCTCACCCCCTGCAGTCCCCACCACCTCTCAGTTATGCCGTCAAATTGTGAATCTGCCCATGGATGAATCGTTGATGAGGTGGCAGTCCTCGAGATCCCTTGATTTGCAAGAGCCCCACCTCTGAACATGGTTGACCAAGCCCTCAACATCTGGGTGTTTGGGGGTCATTTCCTATTCACAACATAACAATGACATAATAGTGGCAATTAAAAAAGAGTTATTAACCGAGTCCTGCTTTTCTGTAGGATACATTGGCAAAAGTTCCAAAACATTGCATTCATTATTTTAAACATAATTTCTCCAAGGATGTTTGGCATTTCATATATGGAAACTTATTTATAGTTGTGTAATACAAGTGAAGCAGAGAAAGAAAAAAAAAAAAAATGAACTTACTTTGGTGGTGTCCAAAGATAGTGACCTGGACATTCAGTTTATCCCTGGCCTTTGTTATTTCTAGGAACCCAGTTCCGGTTACTTCCTGGTCTCTACAAAAATCTTTGTTATACTTGGTCTGTTTTGCCTGCTTTCAGAGGGATCAGGAAGGTTGCAATCTTTTTCTTGACCTGCTGAACATCAGATTTACAGGATCACTCTTAAATTCCTTTCACATTGATTTCCAGAAATTTCCTGCAGCAGAGAACTACAGTTGTACACAGCTGGTTGGCTGTTATAGTACCATAAAGAGCTATTTGTCAGAGGAGATCCACTATTTGTAACTACTCTCTTTTATGCCCCAGAAGAAAGTGGTCATTTCAAAATACAAAACACTATCTTTAGATAAACAGGAAAACAGCAATGAGCTTAGAGAAAAGTCTTTTATCTCTTCCTAGGAGTTTTGGGTATTCTGATTGACAGGCTGTCAGATAATCTACTCAGGATTGTGAACATTTTAAAAATCAAGATTTTTCTTGATTTTTTTTTTCTTCTGCTTCTCATATCACATCTCCTTGCCTCCACTCCTCCCTTAAAAAAAAAAAAAATCTCAGGAAATACCATCACCCTTCACAAGCTCAAGCAAAGGAAGCTCGAATATCCTTCACCCCCTTCCCTGTCACACCCAATCCATCAGCAAGTCTTACCAACTTGAGTGCCAAAGTGTGTCCCAACCACCCACTGTCTCTACGTCCACATCTCCACCCACAGCGAGCCTCTCATCGCTCCCTCAGTGTTAGCACAACAGCTTCTTTAGCAATCTGCCTATGCACATTGCTGATACCACACCATCTGTTCTCCACTCAGCAGCAAGTGTTATCTTTTCTTAAATGTGTATCTGATAACATAACTTCCCTCTTCAGACCCTCCCATGGCTTTCTAGGGCGCTTCCTTAGTTTAAAACTCAAGTCCTTTTCACTCCAATATCATCTCTAATGAGTTTCTAATTTGTTCCATCCATCCTGCCCTTCCGGAGGCCTGCCCATCTCTCTCCCATCCTCAGGTTGCTGCCTTCCTATCATTGAATCCTAAGTTCAATTCTTAAAAAGAGATATATCTCCCCCCTCCGAAGAGATCTTTTTCTGATTAACTTTATCAAAAATGTTTCTGGTGAATGTTGGCCTTTCCTGTCAACTGATCACATCATTTTATTTTTTTGCATTGAACTTCCCTCTCTCAGGGTTTCTCAAACTCAACACTATGGAAAATTTGGGGTTATCTCATTCTTTGGTGTGTGAGGGTTGGGGGAAGAAGTGACAGAGATGAAATAAAGAGATAGGTGATTGAAAATGAGAAAGCCAAGGAAAGTAGACACCAGAATGTTGAATAGAACAGCTGGGTATAGTAGCAATGCCTGCAATCCTAGTATTTGGGAGGCTGAGACAGGAAGATCACAGGTTCGAGGCCAGCCTCAGCAACATAGCAAGACCCTCAGCAACTTAGTGAGACCCTGTTTCAAAAATGAAGAAATAAAATAGGACTGGGGAACGGTGTAGCTCAGAGGTAGAATACCGCCCCTGGGTTCAATCCTTGGTACAAAAAAACAAAAACAAAAACAGAATTGGATGGATCATTCATCAGATTACCTAAGTAGCTGTCACAGCATCTAAAAGTGGGGGGCCAGGCCAGGCGTGGTGGCGCACGCTTGTAATCCCAGCATTCGGGAGGCTGAGACCGGAGGATCTGGGTTCGCGGCCAGCCTCAGCTACCTAGTGAGGCACTCCGCAACTTAGTGAGACCCGGTTTCAAAATAAAGAATAAAAAAAAAAAAAAATAGGGCTGGGGGTGTAGCTCAGAGGTAGAATGCCCCTGAGTTCAATCCCCAGTACCGCCAAAAAAAAAAATAAAAGTGGGGGGCCCACCAAGTACTGTGTGCGTGTATGTCACTGTCAACATCATTTACATTGATATGAGACTAGAATGCACCAATCAAATCATATAAACAATAAATAAAAGTGATGTCAGGAGTAATGGTGAAGGAAGAAATGTGACTTTCATCCATGTCTGGAGCAGTATATGGAGAGATGCAAATTAAATGTGTTTCCATACAGTGTTACTGCATTTGGCAAGCTTGGGAGATGGTCTCTCTTTGGAAATGGAAGAGTAGAGAACGGTGGGATCCCAGTTTGGGAGTTGATGATGGGTATGGCGGAAAGTCAGGGTTGGAAGGTAAAATCTGGCCAACAAATTATAATTGAAATGATACACAGAAAGAAAATGAAGTTGGCCGGGCGTGGTGGCGCACGCTTGTAATCCCAGCATTCGGGAGGCTGAGACCGGAGGATCCAGGTTCGCGGCCAGCCTCAGCTACCTAGTGAGGCACTCCGCAACTTAGTGAAACTCGGTTTCAAAATAAAGAATAAAAAATAGGGCTGGGGGAGTAGCTCGGAGGTAGAATGCCCCTGAGTTCAATCCCCAGTACCGCAAAAAAAAAAAAAAAAAAGAAAATGAAGTTGGCTAGGGTTGGAAGGTAGGTCGAAGCGTGGCTGGTACTCTGTGTTCTCTTTCGACAATGTAAATGAACGACATAAAGAATTGCTGGGGCAGCATTGGAACACGGTGAGACAGTCAATCAAATATTAAGCAAGCTGCACTACTTAAAGTGATAAGATAACATGTGGGTTCAGCTCAAGATGAAAGAGGAAAGGACAGGATGAAACCCATAAAAATAAATAAAATATTACCTGATAGAAATATTTAACCTCAGTTTTCCATCCTTATGCCATTTATTTATTTATTTTTAGATTATGTTTTTTATTTTTGTACTGTGGATCGAATCCAGGGGTATTCTTCCTCCGAGCTACACCCCCAGCCCTATTTTATTTTTTTATTTTGAAACAGGGTCTCACCAACTTGCTGACCATCTGGCTAAGATACAGAGACTGTCCTCGAACTTGCAATCCTCCCGTCTTAGCCTCCCAAGTCCTGAGATTACCGACATGTGCCACTATGCCCAACCTAAATTATGTATTTTTTAACTGCTGCATTCTTTTTTTATTTTATTTTTAAAGACAGTCTTTTTCCTCCTTTCCATATTATCACTATTTGAACTCAACACCAGGTTCAAAGCCAGCTTCAGCAACTTAGTGAGGCTCTCTGCAACTTAGCAAGACCCTATTTCCAAATAAAAAATAAAATAGGGCTGGGGGTAGAGCCTAGAGATCAAAAGTCCCTGAGTTCCACCCTCAGTACTACAAAAACAAACAAAATTTTAAGAAAGGTCTGCTTGTGTAGCTCAGACATAGAATGCCTGAGAAATCAATGAGAATCAATGAGAAATCAATAGAATCAATGAGAAAGCCGGGCGTGGTGGTGCATGCTTGTAATCCCAGTACTTGGAAGGCTCAGACAGGAGGATCACAGGTTCGCAGCCAGCCTCAGCTACTTAGTGAGGCTCTCTGCAACTTAGTGCATTCAATCCTCAGTACAAAAAAAAAAAAAAGAAAAAAAGTGAGAGAGCTTTTCTTTCTATAACTGGTGGGGTGCCACCCCTAAAGAGACCATTCTGCTTCCTGTGGTCCTCACCACTCCATCTGTCAGAGGTTCCTCTGATGGCGTACACACCGCAGTTTGCTGAGTGTTTTTGCTTCTAAGAAATAACTGACAGACTGTTGCACAACACAGGGCCAAGGCCTGTGCTCCCTTGGACAAATTCAGTCATGAACTACAAACAGAAGTGACTGCAATCTATGCACCTACTTCTCATTGATTTTTTTTTTTTTTTTTTTTTTTTTTTTTTGCGATACTGGGAATTGAACTCAGGGGCATTCTACCTCTGAGCTATACCCCCAGCCCTATTTTTTATTCTTTATTTTGAAACAGGGTCTCACTAAGTTGCAGAGAGCCTCACTAAGTAGCTGAGGCTGGCCATGAACCTGTGATCCTCCTATCTCAGCCTCCCAAATGCTGGGATTACAAGCATGTGCCACCACGCCCGGCTTTCTCATTGATTATTGACATTTTCATTGCTCATTTAATGGATTCATTCTAAAAGGATGGCTCTCGTGGGTCGACCCAGGGTGCCGAGAGCAAGACACCAAAACTTCTAAATGAAAGGGATTTACTGTTTGCACTTTGCCTCAAGACAATAAAATTATCAAGTGCTTGACTTAAAAGATAACTAAGTATAAGGCAACGGGGGTGACATTGGAAGCATCTGGAAATATTTTAGATTCTCAGACTTGGATAAGAGAGACGTGGAAGCCATTAGTATTCTATTTTGCCACCACCTTGACAAATAGTTTTCTGGCACAAAATGTTAGTTGTGCCACGGTTGAAAAATGCACATCTCACATAAAAGTAATTAAGCCCAGCAACTAAAATTATGATAATAGTTTTCAGCCTATTCATTGTGGTATTCTCATTTATTAAGTCCTTGATATCTCATTCTTGTCTCCTACTTCACATACTCCCTTCACTCAATCCAACTCTGTCTGCCTAAGTTAGGACATTCCCTCCTAGTACTTTACAGTGTGAGAAAGGACGGACCCATCTGAAGGTATAGGGTCTTGGCTCAGATTATATCCCAAAAAAAGGGGTTTTGAGGAGACATTAAAATATTTCCTCTAGCTGGGCATGGTGGCACATGCCTGTAATTCCAGTACTGGAGAGGCTAAGGATCACAGATTCAAGGCCAGCCTCAGCAACAGAGGGAGATTCTCAGCAACCTAGCAAGACCTTGTTTCAAAATGAAAACTAATAAAGGCTAAGGATGTAGCTTAGAGATAGAATGCCCCTGGGTTCAATTTCCAGGACCATCAAAAAAAAAAAAAAAAAAAAAAGAAAAGAAAGGAAGGAAGGGAAATTTTTCTCCAACTTACAAGAGTTCCATTTCAAGATAACAATTTTAACCCAAGATTTTAACTCTTTTGCTTTGAAACTGCCATGGATATAACACAATGAATCAAAACAAGAAAAAATTTGTATTAACAGCAGTAACAGGCAGGTGACTATCTAGACATTGGGAATGGGGTAGTGCAGAATGGGAATGACAGAAATATCACGCCAGGGTCAACACAGGTTAACACCTGGAAACCAGGGAGAATGTCACCCTTGGGGGGCTCTGCTCCAGGCCAGGACTGGGATCAGACAGCTTAACTCAGTTCAAAGAACTTTGGCACTTGCATCAGCACCCTGTGTGAGAAATACTCATTCACAATTTCGTCCTCACCCTTTTTGCAGCATGAACTCCAGTATTAGTCAATGTGGTGTTGACTCTCTGTTGTAATTCACAGTCCCCACACCTCATTCATCTCAGTTGCTTCACGATGCTTTAGTTCACTTCTCCTTTAGCCCCTCTTAGCTACTTCACTATGGTATTAGTCAGTGCAGTGACTATCCGTCGCAATCCATGGTCTCCAGACTTCAATCGTCCCAGCAGCTTCATGATACAAAGCAGTTTGTGGCGGTTTGGTTTCTGTCTTCTCCTTCAGCCCCTCTCAGCTACTACACTGCAGGACATCCACCTTCCTTCTCCTGTCTGTCGCTCCTCCACCATCAAAGATAGACAGTGAGTGCCAAGCCGTCCTCAGGCTTCAGATCCCTGTGACTTCCCCTTCTGCCTCACCAGAGACCGCTCTCTACAATGAAGGTGATGTGGGTTCCCCTACACTGAAGGTGATTCGATCAGATAAAGTGATCTATCTATGCTCCCCCGGACAATCTCCCTCTCTTAATGTCAAAGGTGTCTTGCACCCTAACAGACACAATGGAGCAATACTACATCATACTGTAGCGTCCAGAGATTAGGGAGGTCACCTTCAGTGGGCCATTTTGGAATAGGCAGGAAGAAATAAAAGAAACAGGTAGAAAGGAGACAAAAAGGAAGAACAAGGCAAATATAACTTTAATATAGAAGCTGGTAGCAAAATTCCCTAATATTCTTCCTCCTTTAGCCAGGACTATCACACTCCCCCACCAGCCAAACCTGTGAGTCCCAAATGTCTGAGGGATTTACAAGTCTTTGGTAATTTTCCTGAGCACTGTTGATGATCCTCAAAGAGGTAACTATTGATAAGACAACAGAGACCACACAAACGTGGTTGGACATCATGCTGGAAATTCACCCACTTAGAAAAACAAAACCAAAAAAACACCTTGAACTGTTAATCACTCAACATAGGAATGAACAAGAGAGATATCTTTCGGTCAGAGGACAGAGGTCACACAAAAGGGTACTCTCCTTGGACACTGTTAGCTGTCCCTGAACAGTTTAAACAAAAGAGATACCTACTGATAAGATAGTTAAGATCCCTCCGGAACCCTGACAATGACCCAAACCACCTATAGCATCTTGTCACTACCAAAGTGATGTCATCTTTAGTACCTCCTCCTACCCACTCCTCATTAAAGTCTCCTTTAAAAAAAAAAAAAAAAAAAAAAAAGAGTCCTGCGTCCAGGCTTGGTGGTGCATGCCTGTAATCCCAGTATTTGGAAGGCTGAGATAGGAGGTGTTAGATAAAGCAGAGAGACATGGCTCACCAGTGAAGAATAGGCTTTATTTGGGGTAAAAGCCTGACAGGGAACGACTGACCTTGGAGAGATCCACCCGAGTCAGAAGTTGGCTTCCTTACAGACTCAGGGCTTTTGGTAAGGCTAGGAGTGGGGTGACCGTATGTGAACAATTGTATCAGTTGCTGATTAGTGTGCTTGTGGTCCAGCCATGTTTGGTCAAGTCCTTGGCTGGGAGATAGGATGATGGTTAGGGGCCTTTCTCTTTGTTTTCACCTCGTTTTGTTGTTGTTGTTTTGCTTTGTTGTGTTTTGTTTTCCAGTTTCAAGCTATTTCTCGAGTTCTGGGTTCCAGGTGGCCTCTTTGTTAGAAGGATCAGAGGTTCAAAGCCAGTCTCAACAACTTGGTGAGACTCTCAGCAACTTAGTAAGACCCTGTTTGTAAATAAAAATTAAGAATAAGAAGGGCTGGGAGTGTAGCTTAGAAGTAGAATGTTCCTGGGTTCAATCCCAAGTAACACACACACACACACACACACACACACACACACACACACACACACGAAGAGCACTCTCTCACACACAAAAGGTGCCTCTCTCAACCCGGAGATGGACCCCATTCTCCATTGAATGTGCAATTCTTGCTTTCCTAAATAAATCTCTATCTCTGACTGGCTCCTGCTGAAATTCTTCTGTCATATTAGCTAAGGATCCTGCTGCTTCTGAGTTGAGTTCCCCTCTCTCTCCTATTAGGAACTCCTCTGGACCCTTTCACAGAATCTTTGCTTTTCAAGTGACAATTTTAGAAATTCTACCTCCCATGATGCCAACTATAATTGCAACTATATTTGCAATGTTATTATGAGGCCTGCATAATCAATATATGTCCAGAATCTAGCAGACAATGTGTATTCTTAGTCTTCATATAAATAGCAATAATATTGCCATTACTATACTATGCTTCCGAAAGTAAGAGTTCTGAAGTTTTATGAGGCTCAAGTTTAGTTTCAGTATCTTTCACAGGACTGTTAGATATAATTCCTCTCCTTGAAATATTCTCACTCAGATTACCAACATTGTTGCTCCTCCACCCCCCTTTCTCCCTTTTCTTCTCTTCCACTTCCTCCCCTCCTCCTCCTCTTTTTCTCCTCCTCTGCTTCTTCTTCTTCCTCTTCCTCCTCCTCCTTCTTCATTATTTTTGTCTTGAGAATGTACTTTCAGAATGTCAAAATGCTATATGCTTCTTTTGACAAGCACCCATAATATAACACATTGACACTTTCTCATTAAAAATTCCTTCACTAAAACACTTCCTGAATCCAATAGAATATTATCAGGGCAATTAAGCCAAGTCTTAGAGAGTCATGCATTATTTAAGGATAATTGCACAGCATTTGGTATTTGACTCACTGTAAGGAACACTTATTCTAGTACCAATATTAGTGATGTGAACTATGGTTTTCAGTGTGTTGGCTTATATCAACTCCTTTGCAATTCATAAAAGTCAAGTGAATCAGCAAGACCAGTAATAACATTTTCTTTTTTAAATAGGAAATCTTGGCTTTTTGCTCATGATTTCATATGAATATTTTCACAGGTCCATGGCAGTCTGTTGTTTCCATAAACTAGGAAGATATAAGAAACATTAGACTCAAAGAAAAGATTTTATGCATTGCTGGCTTGAAATGTTCAATTAGCTAGCAACAATAGTAGTAAGAAACCAGGCATGGTGGCACACACCTGTAATCCCAGCACTTAGGAGGCTGAGACAGGAGGATCACAGGTTCAAGGTCAGCTTCAGCCACTCAGGCAGACTCTCAGCCACTTAGCAAGATCCTGTTTCAAACTAAAAAAAAAAGGGTTGGGGGTATAGTTCAAGGTGGAATGCCCCTGGGTTCAATTCCCAGTACCCCCAAGATAATAATAATAATAATAATAATAATAATAATAATAATAAAAACTCAATGAAATAGGAATATACAAGTTTATTGTGTTGATTTTAAGGTGTTTTAGGGTCACCAGTTGGATAGATCATAACATAAACAGATAAGGTAAATTAAGACCAATAAAATTTTAATGCTTTGCCTAAGAGTACATCTATATCATTTAAAAAAATACACAAATCAGAAATATGTTCATATATATGTAAAATATTTATATTTATATGTAAAACATTTTATGTTTATATGTAAAATATTTTAAAATGCTCACAAGTTAATCATTCAAATTCTTATGGCAAACATTTTCCAATTTCCTTCTGTCCCCACAGACAAAAAAAAATTTTACTCTGCAATCTAAAGTCTGAAGAAAAGGAGATTGGATGAATTAAGAACAGGTTAAAAAAAGGAAATACTGTGCTGCTGGGTAATCAATTGAGTCTCCTTCCCCTGAAATCAATATTACGTCTGAATTTATACTTTACCTAATCAAAATAACAGGGAAATATTCAATATTTTAAAGTTTGGGGAAAGAATTTATATCTTTGTATTGTCCTCAGAAATGTAAACAATTCCATTGCAAATGAATATTTATTTATTTATTTGGTACTAGGGATTGAACCCAGGACATTCTACCTCTGAGCTACACTTCCAGCCCTATTTTAGTTTTTAATTTGAAGTAGGGTCTAAGTTGCTGAGAGTCTCACCAAGTTTCTGTTGCTGGCCTCAAACCTGCAATCTTCCTGTCTCAGCCTCCCAGATACTGGAATTGTAGGCATGCACCCCCATGCCCGGCTTCATGAATGCATTTTTAAACTTAATGCCTTATGAAGTGGGATGTGGTAGTGGATTCAGTGGCTGTGATGGCTCAGCTTAATCTCAGGCTCTGCCATTGTTCTCCCTGACTTCGCCCACTAGCTCCACCACAAGAGAGATTATTGAGAAAAACCATATTATTGCTCTAGAGTACTGCCTTCAAGAGGGCCACAGCTTGAACAGCCTGTCGGCCTCTTCAAGGATCTTCCTGCGGGAGGAGCTTCCATTTCACTGAGGGATCAAGTTCATCATCAAAGTCATCCAGCTCCTGCTCCTTGGAGAGCTCTAGGAAAACCTGAAAGGGAGAGAAAAGAGTAAAAGAAGAGGAGGGATGACCCCCTGCTTTGTATATCACCAATGGAGTGCAAAGAGTATGCACGCATTATACTCTTATATTCCACAGAGGACATAAAATCACGAAAACAGACCCACCTGCTCCAACGTGGACTGCGAGAGGCTGTACTCCTCCAAGTCGAAGCTCTGTTTAACTGCACGGGGATGGATATACATTAGGGGCTCGTATGTTTTTTTTTAATTATTATTATTCATGGAATTCTACAAAGTCATGTACAAAAACCACATGCAAGTAGCTCTTACATATAAAACAGAAGGTGATAAATATTCTTGGACTAAATGTGGAAAAGTAAATGCACCCTATAGTCATATAACAGGAAGGAAATACTGTCGTGTTTCCTTAGTTTTTGGCAGAGGCATCGCAAGGAGGGAAAACAGTGTAAGAGGTTCCAGAACACCCGGGCAGGACGAGCTAAGAGATGGCTCCGTCCGTGTCCATGTGCCCCTCTGCACACACCCTCATTCCTCTCCAGCCCGGAGGCTGGCATTGAGATGGCTCCTGGCGGGCTCTACCAATGGAAAGTCAGCGGGAGGGACAGAGGAGCAGGGAGGTCATGGCATTTATTCTTTCACTAAGTGTGTTCCTTTCTCTCCAGTTGGTGAGTTCTGCAGGGCTCTCCTCCCAGGTTCCAGTCACTGCTCCCTCTCTTAATCCTGCTGGACCTCAGCATGCTCACAGTGTTGCTGTTCAGATATGGCACTGTGGTGACACTCCTACACGGGAGGACCTGATGTCCTATTACTGTCTTGATGATTAAGTCAAGCTTGGCTCCATATTATCTCTTCTCCCTTCCCCCTTCACTCTGCTCTGGAGAGGCGCAATGCATCAGATTATGAATCAAGGACAGAATTGAGGAAGAAAAGAGATAAAAACTGACCATCTCATTTCCTAGCTACAGATCTCCACTTGTAGGCAAGCCTGGCCTTGGGGAGGCAGGTGGCCTTAGAGTTTTGCTGCTTGCATGACCCAAATGTGATCTGGTGTCATGAAAGAACGAATCTATGTAGCAAGATAAAGGAACCATCGTGATTGGGCATGCATTTCCTTGAACAGAACTGGACCTAGCTCCTTCAATAAATGTATTGCAATTTAGAATGTAATGGTGTCTAATAATATCTGGATAAAAGAAAATGCTAGCTTACATTTCCATGTTTTGTTTGCAAGGAGTCATCTTCTTAGGGTGGGGTAGAAAACTATGATAAAAAGTTGTGCTTAAAAAAAAAAAAAAAGGTGTGTTTTAGCTGGGCATGGTGGCGCACGCTTGTAATCCCAGCATTTGGGAGGCTGAGACTGCAGGATCTGGGTTCTTGACCAGCCTCAGCCAACTAGTGAGGCACTCCACAACTTAGTGAGACCTGTTTCAAAATAAAGAATAAAAAATAGGACTGGGGGTATAGCTCGGAGGTAGAATGCCCCTGGGTTCAATCCCCAGTACTGCAAAATAAATAAATAAATAAGTTGTGTTTTCCTCCTACTACGAGAACCTTAGAATGAGCAAAATAAGCAAAACTGAAGGACTTTGGGATAGGAGAGAACATTTTTGAAAGCAGAAACATTTAAAAGGCTTTTTAAGAAATGGCTCTATTGTGTTCTAGGGAGGCTGCCTTCCTGGAACATCAATCTCTCTGCTACTAATCCATTCTGAAATTCTTCCTACTGATCAGAGCTGACTGTGGGAATCCTTCCATGTGGAATGATACAAAACTGACCACGAGGCCAAAGTGATCAGCATGATCAGTGAGACTACGGAGCCAGGGTGAGCAGAGGGATGAAAGAAGAACATGTATCTGGGTGATCCTAACCCAATCTCAAGGCGAAGCCCCTCTTCCAGAGCTGGGAAGCCTGGGTTCTCAGATGAAGGCAGAAGCCAGAAAGTACAGCTCAAGAAGAGGCATGGGGACAGTCTGCAACTCTTCAGGTTCTTTATACTAACATGAGAGGCAGAAATGAGCCCCTGTTAGAGCAGTGCAGTGGGCCAAGACCCAGACCCAAGGGCCCCCAGAGAGGCACGGATTCGCCCACCGGGACAGCGAGAGGAACCTTCTCATCAGCATCTAATGCTTTCAAAGAATACCTCAAGACAAAAACAGATTTATATTTTTCTTCTTGAATAAATTTGTGGATAGCCCAGCCCTGAATGTTAATCTCCTCCCCCCTACCCAGAGATTTGTTCAGTTAGGGCGAGGTTCCTCAGCCTCAGCACTAATGGTCTCTGGCTAGATTGTTGTGGGGACTGACCCGTACAATGTCGGGGGCTTAGCATCATCCCAGTAGATGACGGTCGCACCTGCCACCTTATCACCATCATGAGAAACAAAAACCACCCCAGACATTGCCAGAGCAGCCCTTATTGAGAACCATTGGGTCTTAGTGATTTATTTATGATGTAGTATCACAATTTTATGTATGTATATATATATTTTTTTCTTTCTTTCTTTTCTTTTCTTTCTTTCTTTCTTTTTTTTTTTTTTTTTTTTTTGAGATGGTACTAGGGATTGAACAAAGGGGAATCCTACCTCCAAGCTATGCCACTAGCCCTTTTTAATGTTCATTTTAGAACAGGGCCTCACGAAGTTGCTGAGAGTCTTGCTAAGCTGCTAATGCTGGTCTCCAACCTGCAATACTCCTCTCAGCCTCCCAAGTACTCAGATTACAGTACTGGGCTATAACCACATCAGACCATATATATATATATATACTTTTATTAACCCTGATTTGGATTTTTTATGTTCTCATTTCTTTTTCTTTCTTTCTTTTCTTTTCCTTTTTTTTTTTTTTTTTTTTTTTTAAGTACTGGGGACTGAACTCAGGGGCATTCTACCTCCAAGCTATACCTCCAGCCCTATTTTTTATTCTTTATTTTGAAACAGGGTCTCACTAAATTGCGGAGTGCCTCACTAGGTAGCTGAGGCTGGCGGCAAACCCGGGTCCTCCCAAATGCTGGGATTACAAGCGTGAGCCACCACGCCTGGCTTGTTTTCCTCCACCTCCTCCTCCTTCTCCTCCTTCTCCTCCTCCTCCTCCTTCTTTTCTTCTTCTTTTTTTCTTTTTGTAGTACTTACTGGGGATTGAACCCAGGCCATTCTATCTCTGAGCTACACCCTCTGCCCTATTTTTTTTATTATTATTATTCTTTATTTTGAAATAGGGTCTTCTAAGTTACAGAGAGCCTCACTAAATAGGTGAGGCTGGCCGAAAACCTGCGATCCTCCTGTCTCAGCCTCCCAAGTACTGGGATCACAATCGTGTACCACCTCGCGTTCACTTACCTATCTCCAATTTGAAGAAAGCCTGCGATAAAGGTCGCACATCCTCAACAGGCAACTTGTAGACCATTAGGGAGGAGAATCTGCAAGAGAAGAGTGAGGCTGAGTTCCAGGTTTTACTGTCTCAACCTCTAATGGACGTGCATCTGAAAACGAGTGATGATCTTGTCAACAATGTATTTAAATATACACAGCTGTACGGGCCTTGGAGACCATCAGGAGTAAATACTCTTGAATCAACAAGAAGTCAATCTACTAAGAGGAGAACTAAGAGGCAGGAGAAGAAGTCAATAGTGCCTACGCCTTAGGAAATAAAGAAGCAAGACTCCTTTTCCTTCCTCTTAGTGAAAAGAGAACATTTAAGTAAAGAGAACTAGTTTAGCTGGTAGCGCATACTTATTATCCAAGTACTTGGGAGGCTGAGACAGGAGGATCGCAGGTTCCAGGCTAGCTTCAACAGCTTAGCAAGGCCCTCAGCAACTTAGTGAGACCCTATTTCAAAATAAAAAATAACATAGGGCTGGGGGTGTGTCTCAGAGGCAGAACACCCCTGGGTTCAATCCCTAGTACGCAGAAAAAGAAAAAGAACTGGGTTCAACTCCAGTGTCCACCACTAGTTATTTGGTATTACGTAACCTGCCTAAGCCTCAAGTGCCATTACTTATAATAATAAAAACGCTAAGAGACACTATTCATTGATCTTCAACTAAAGCCTGGTATTGCAGCATGGACTTTATACAAGAGACCTCCTTTAACAGACGATGCTACTCACTAGGAAGGGCTGCCGGACAACCTAAGCACATACATACATCAGTACCTGATGCACTAGAGTACCTACAAATGATAATTCCCATACAAGATCCAGCCTCCAAATCAGCAATTTGTCGCTTTATTTTTTCACCTGTGACAGCCCTTGTAACAGAGCCTTTCTCTAGAAATCACTCACAATTACTGTAGAGTTAAAGACAAAGCTTTGATTTCTCATCACTGTAATAGGAAAAATCAACCAAAGACCAAAACGAAACAAACCTGCGCTTACCTTTCCTGCCGAGCAGCCTGTGGGAAAAGCTTCAGGATCTCCGTGTGGAGGGGCTCCACCTGCGCGGGGTTCTTTACCTTCATCTCCAGCAGGTAATCTTTGCCAAATTTGCTTTTCAGGTGTTGGATGGAACCTATACACCTGGAGGTGAGAAGAGGGTGTGGTTGGCTTTATCAGGAGCCAGGAGCAGCCACTCCAGCTCCTCCCAGTAGGGAAGGTTCTTCTAGCAGAGCATGTAGCGTGGTGGCCAAGCACCAGCCTGGAGAGACACTCACCTCAGCCTTCCACACACCATGATGGCCACCCGGTCACACACGGCTTCTGCCTCTGCCATGTAATGTGTGGTCAGGAGGACGCCTTGCTCCGCATTTCGAACAGTGGCCCGGATTGCCTGCCTAGAGTTGGCCAAGAGAAAATGCTAACTGAAAGAAATGTTCAAGATATTCTGGAATTTTTTTTTTTTTTTTTTTTTTTTTTTTTTTTTTT
>PVLC010016798.1:0-34893 GCA_004027655.1 Graphiurus murinus
TGAGGCTGACTGCAAACCTGAGATACTTCTGTCTCTGCCTCCCAAGTACTGGGATTATAGGTGTGCCCCACCACACTCAGCTTCTTGTTTCTGTTCTTAATTGTATGTCTGGGTCCTTACAGTATTATTCTTATATCCAGGTAAAATTGAAAATTACTTAGATGGAGAATATATTTTGTTTGCCTCTGTCTGTGATCCCTTCAGTTTAGGGACAAGTAATAGATCGTGCTAACCTGAAGGAGCAGCACTTTGTAAGAAGCAAATCAGTGTTCTCAGAAGTTAAGTGACTTGCCCAAGGCCACACATCTCTTTAGAGGGTTCTTCTCTCAACATCTGCCCCTCATCCAGCTCCAGGCACAATACCTTATGATCCTGGGCAGCAATAAACATGCGCTGGTTTCTTGGTTGGTGACATGTGTTGGTAGGCTTGTGAGAAGGTCTGCAGAAAGGCAAGGAGCAGTCCAAAGATGGACTAAGATAGGCGATGATTAATGATCCTAGTACAACTAAGATAGATCAGAAATGTTAATGTGGTCAAGAGTTTATGGAAATGAAAGAAAAATTAATTTTAAAGAGCCTCACTATACTTTCCCTTGAACATTGCAAAATTTCTACACATATCCATTCTCTTCTTAAGGAGAGCATTGGAAACAGTAGCTCTGAGTATGAACTTGGTCTTTGAGCTTCAACTACATCACCTGTCAGCTTGCATGCTCCTTGCAGTCTAGGAAATGCAAGAAATGAATGGCCTCATTTTCAGAACTGTTTCTCATAGAGTTGAAGACCTTACATGCACACACACACACACACACACACACACACACACACACACAGAGCTATTAAACACCTTCAAATGTCTCTAAAAGGTGTCATTTGAGCTGAGATGGGAAAAATGACCAGTGAAAGCAAAGCGCTAAAGAAAAATAGAAAACTACAAGTGTGGGGAAAAGTGAGGTGAGAAAGGAGTTGGCCATTGCATGAAAAGAAATAAAGCCAGTAGAGCTGAAGTAGAGTGAAGAAGGGGAAATGTTGCACAAGCCATGTTGGCATGGTACCTGAGGGCTGGAGCACATTAGGGTTTATGGACCATGTAAAAATGCTCAGGTTTTATCCTAAGCTATTTAATCTTTCCAAGACTTAGTTTCCTCAATGAAATAAAGACATATTAGCCAGGCATAGTGGCACACACCTGTAACCCTAGTCCTTGGGAGGCTAAGACAAGTAGGATCATCGGTTTGAGGCCAGCCTCAGCGACTTGGACCTCCAGCAACTTAGCATGACCCTGTTTCAAAATAAAAAATAAAATAGGACTGGAGGGTCTAGCTTATAGGTAGAATGCCCCTGGGTTCAATCTCTAGTATAAATAAATAAATAAATAAATAAATAAATAAATAAATAATAAAGGCATCTCACAAGGTTGCTGTGAGAATTGTAACTTATAATCCTTTCATGCATTAATTATTTGATACAATTCTATTTAACTAACTATCACATGCTAACCCTAGGCATTGACAATAATGAGATAAAGTTATGGCTCATTGTCAAGGATATCATAATTGGTACAGGAGATGGACTCATAAGGTAAATATTGTAACACAATGTGACAAACTCAAGAGTAGATGTGTGCTTTTCTTTCCAATTCTCTCCATCTTGATATCTGCAGCTGAATTCAGGCCAGCAGCACCCCTTCCCTGAATTCCTTCTAAAGCCATCTCATTAGTCTCCCACACTTCCAGTCCTGTTCTTCTCCAAAACATTTGCCATACAGCACAAGAGCGATTCAAATGTTAATTCATTAAAAAATAATGATTATGTATCTATGATATGCCAGGCTCCCTTCTAGGTATTTGTAAAATAATAACTATCCTTTGACTAAAATCCTTTAGTATTTCCACCTTGCCCTCAGGACATAATATAAACTCCTTAGCGTGGTGTTGTAGTCTTCAGGGTTTTTGAAAGTCAAATACAATTGTCAGGCTATAAATCAAGCTATCAAACTGTCCTTAAAATATGTGCTACTCAGATGCTTTGGCAAATGTAGCTTCATATGAGTTTGGAAGGCACAGTTCAAATTTAGAGATCTGAGACTCTTCAGAGTTTCAGGCCAGACCCTTGAGGTACCAGAAGACCTGGATCCCTTGCCTCATCTCCTTTCTCTTCATTCCACGCTTCAGATAGCCTTGTACATCAGCATGTGAACATCTCAGTTCTTCCATCCAACCTCTGTCCATTGTTCTCCTAAACAGCTGCTTATTGGCCATCTCTTAGGTTTGCCCAGATCCTAAGGTCTCAGACCTAGTTTGACAGGGAATTTCAGAGTCTCAGTTATCCCAAGCCTAGTCTAGAAGAAGACATCATAGCCAGGCATGGTGGCCCATGCCTATAATCCCAGTACTTGGGAGACTGAGACAGTAAGATCACAGGTTCAAGGCTAGCCTCAGTAATTTAGCAAGACCCTTCTGATTTAGCAAGACACTGTTTCAAAACAAAAATTTAAAAATAGGGCTGGGGCTATAGCTCATTGATAGAACCTTCCTGGGTTCGATCCCCAGTATCATATCCCCCCAAAAAGGAAGGGGACATCAATTTCAGATGTACAAGTATATCTGGTATATGACTCAGTATGAGGAAAGCCATGGACGAATGACAGTCCAAGAGGGCTCTTTAAAGTGTGCAGCCACAGATGGTAAAGTCCCCTCTGACTTGTGAGGTTAACTTTTATAAAAGGCCATGAATCATTGACCTTGTTTACTGTAATTTTTCTCTTGAAGCCCTGAGCTTCCAGGTGAGAAATCTGGCTACTTTGCAGCTTCCATTATGGGAAAGCTATACTGGAAGCACTTAGAACAATCTTTCTAGTTAAGCCCAGCCTTCCAGAAATGTCCATGAAGGTAGTAGCAAGTGAGTGACACCATCTTGGATCCCTTATACCAGCCCATTGCTCTGATTAAAACTGTGATGTGTGATGTTGGTCTTTAAGAATCTTAAGTAATATATCACAGGCCTTTTTAGTTAAACTATTGTGTTTCTAAGACTCTTATGAACATTATCTCACAGTAGTCCCACAGGAAACCCAAGTTGCAAAGTACTAATCATTAAAATATATGTGACTGTGGATTTTAGTGTACTGAAATTAATTTCATAAGAAACTACTATGAACTGAATGCATTCTCTAAAATGATCATGTTTAAACTTAATGGCCAATATATTTGTATTAAGAGGCAGGGCATATCACAGGTAAATAAGTAAGAGGTCGGAACCTTCATGGATGAGACTACGGATCTTATAAAAAGACTTGAGGAAGTGAGTTTGGTCCCTTCTGTCCCTGTACCATACGAGGACATGGTGTTTGTATCCTTTTTCCCATCTGCCTTCCATAGTGTGAAAACACAGCTACAAGGCACTATCTTGAAGCGGAGCAAGAAACTCTTACCAGAATTAGAACCTACTGGCATCTTGATCTTAGACTTCCAAGCATCCAGGATTTTGAGATATAAACTTCTGTTGCTTATAAATTATCTAGTCTCAGGTATTTTGTTATAGAAGCACAAAGAAAGACAGAAACGCACACTATTTTTAGGGGAAATATATCAGTGTGAACTGAAATTGTACAACAAAACAGCATAAAAAAGAAAAGATTTGAAGCTCTGAATTAGGTCTATTAGCAAGAAAAACACTGAGAAAATTATTAAACTTCAAACAGGTAAAATGATTCAGGGGGCAAAACCTAGAGCCCAGAAAATGGACCAGAGACATATGGAGGATGATTAAGTCTTCATTAAAGGAAAGATATATTTCTGATTGAATTGTTATGAACCAAAGAATATGTGTCTTACATTGCAACCCTCTCCATTTCAAACAGGGCTATACAGTGTAGTTTTCATATTCCTTTCTACCACTGTAAGTCGGGTATTTGTGAGGATGAGTTAAGAAAAATGGCCCTTGTAATTTACAGATGTTTGCATTAAATGGAACCCTATCCAAGAAACTAGACTTGATGAGACTTATTTATTTGCTTCTAAACCTAATTTGAATGATGAGATCCTAGGCTTCGGGCCTGGTTAGAACTTTTAAAGAAGGAGGAAGTAAATGAATTTTTATATGTGATAAATTTAAATAATTTATGGTAATAGAGATAATTGGCAGCTTTAAAACATTCTTTAGTTTCTTCTGTAGAGAGATTGATGTTAAGTCCCCTCTTCTTGAACCTGGGACGATTTGTAACTGCTTTGACCAATATAGTCTAGTTATTCCTAACAAGAAATAACTAGTTAGTGAAGCCATCTTGGATCTTTCAGACAAATCAACCCTCTAGCTGAATATCACCAGTGACCTCTATCAACATCATCTGAAAGGGAGGGAGAGCCTGGCTAACCCCTGACCAAATTTCTGACCCACAAACTAACAAAATATAAAATAAGTGGTTATTGTGTTGAACTACTAAGTTTTGGGTAGTCTGTTACCCAGCAATGCATAAATGGAACACCACTCGAAGATGAAGTACCTTGTCTCTGTGCTTCTGTGGAAGCTTGTCCTTTTACCACAATGTGGTATGATTATCTGTTCACTGGTCTTTATCACCTTCCTGGTGAAAATTTCCTAAGAATGAGGGTGGTGGCCCCACATCAAAAACAGTGGTTTGCACAGTGGGTACCCAATGTTGTCTTCTTCCTTTTCCTCTTCTACTCAAGGACTTGCTCTAACTCGCTACACAGCCAACACTATAGTAGATGGAGAGTCTTAATCATGCTATGTTTTGCTGCTCTGGACTCATGAGGCTGAGGCTGAGTCCTCTGGCTTCCACAGCATCCTGTAGGCCTGCTCTGTGTGTGGATATTTATGTGAGGGCACCTTCTAAAATAAGAAACAGGCCCAGAGTAGTTAGTTCCTCTGGAAATGCACATGGATTTGAAACCAAAGTGGATAATTATTGTGCAGAAACATGTTTTGAGTTTTGCCTCTCCCAGAACCTTTGAGAAGTAGAACATAATGTGTAGCCAAACCCCAAACACCCCTGGGTCTGCACATCTCTAATAATCCCATCCAGATACATTTACTTTCACATAATGGATTTCTGGTTCCAAGATTTTTCCAGTTGGGAAAACAACTCCAAGAGAGAATTGCTCTTCTGTGAGCAGTAGGCCTGCCTGATACTCCCACAGCTACATAGTCACCCCAGAAATTTCAGGCTTGACCCTCAATCTTCTTGTTTCAAAAATGTGTACTTCATTTAAATGCATGATGAGCATACATACATACTGGAGGTCCTGGCGTCAACCATTCTTGAACCCCTGCTCTTACTCACCAGCCACGTGACTGTCAGCACGTTACTTAAACTCCCTGAGCTTGTTTCCTACAAGTAAAAGGAGAGACTAGTGTCCCCTTATAAGGTTGTTGCCAGCATTAGATGAATTAATGCACATAGAACACCCATTCATGTTCTGCACATTAAAAACTCCATGAACTAACGAATGCTAGCTGTTACCATTATTATTACACCCTCCCCTGCTCTGCTGTCTCAAGAGAAGGTTATCAGACTAGATGGGGCTAACTCTCCTAAAGATTGCCTGACTCTATCCAAAGACACCCTGAAAATCTATTACCCTGCTTTTTTTTGAGAAAAGTGTCAAACCAGAACTTGGCATTAAATGTGAGGGAGTGATATTATAAAGGAAAGTTTTAAAAAGTCCCACTTTTTCTTCTTGACCTATCCCCATTTTTCTATGATTTCTACTTTTACCCAGCCCAATGCAGACTTCTATACTTATAATGATCATATTTTCTGAATTGTAAGTAAGGGTCCATGGTCTCGCAAATACAAGTGTACTTAAGAGGGTAACATGACTCAATATTTTAAATTGGGATTGCTCTAGAAAAATGCAGGACATATGGTGACCATACCCAGAGCTCTCAAAGCCAGATGCTGACTGGCTCCAAGAGAAGAAAAACCAAAACAATCCGAAATCTCTTCTATAGGCCAAAACAAATCTTGTGTCTCTCCCAATGTTATTCCTGTAGATATCTTTGTTTGTATTGGGCCTGTTCACCAGTTCCATTTCTGCTACCATCTCTGGGGAGGAGGGAAAGAAAACACCTCATGTTAACTCATATTAGAAAGGAACTCTTTTTTGGGGGGGTGGATTTGAGGAGTAAAGGAAATTGGAAAATTTTTTCATTATGTAGTTTTTTTTCCCCCATTTATAGCACCTTTAGCTATACCTTTTTCTTCTGATCTTCTTCTAATTAATAACAACAATACTAGTGTTATTACTACTAAACACATTTTAGGGCACTTATCATGCATTTGCTCCTAATTATGCTTCATTCTCACAATTGACTTAAAAGTTAAATGTCACTGTTTCTAGTTTGCAGGTAAAGAGCCTAATATTTAGGCTCGAGTTCATGAAATCAATAAATGATAGAATAGGGATTTGAACATGGTTTTCTGACAGCCATTTTCTCCAATCTATGTTGTTGTGTCCCATAAACTGCCTTATAGAAATCATATTTAGTTTCAATTAGCGCATATTGTAGATCTACCAAGGGCTGTGTTAATGTATTTAATAAAAGATTTCTTCTGATCCTCACAGAAGCCATATAACCTAGGTAATATGACTAGCATTTTTGAAAGTGAAATACAATACTAAGAGATTAAGAAATTTTCCTAGGTCATTTCATTTGTAATTAGTGGATTCAAGAATCAAATCTTTTTTTTAAGGTTCAAATCCCTTTCTAAATCCTAATCTTATAGCAGAAATTTATAGCAGTTATGTTTAGGAACTTGATTGTCAGGAGGCTATTGAAGGAGGAAAGCACGCATTGAAGGTGGGATCAAGTATCTGCACAAAGTCCTGTCCCTTAGTGTGAAGGAGGTTATTGGTACATGGGAAGAAATAGTGGAGAGTGCAAAAGAGAATAGAAAGGAGAAAGAAATTTGAAAAAGTCAGCTCAGTATCATTTAAGTCTTAGCAGTGTATGGAGTCTGCTTTGACATTTTGAATGACCTTCATTTTAATCAAGAATATTGACTAGAAAAGGCTTTAAGTGGTTGTTTTGGTGTTTGGAGAAAGTAGAACTATAGAGTCGAATCAAAAAGCGGAAACAATTGATATCAAAGGTAAATATCAGAAGGTGCAAACAGTGTACTTATTGTTAAGTGATTCTACTATAAATGAGGAAGAGAACAAGATACAAGAAATCTTAATTTCCAGTTGAGATATAGAGTGATTTTATGCTTACAGTTCACCTCTTCCAGCATGTTGGCTACTCAAAAACTTTCAAGTTGGTGGGGAAATTGTGTGGAAATGACAGCACTCCCCTTATTCATTTTTACCTTAAGGTCCTTAATCCTTATTTTCTAAGCAAATTACCACCAACTTCCAGTTATAGAAATACTACACATTATGTCTATAATCCTAGTTCTTGGGAGGCTGAGATAGGAGGATGTCAGGCTTGCAGTCAGCCTCAGCAACTTAGCAAGGCCCTGTTTCAAAATAAAAGAAAGGACTGGGAGTATAGCTCATAGGTAGAATGTCCTTGGGTTCAATTTCCCAGTACCACCAACCAAAAAAAAAAAAGGAAGAAAGAAAGAAAGAAAAAATGCTATTTATTAGGATAAATGTGAAGTGACAAAAAAAAAGATTAAAATTACAATCTCCCACAATCCCATTCTCCTGACATTTTTTATGTATTATACTTTTTGATGTACTATTAACTTGCTTTTTCATCTTTTATTCTGTAATTGAGATTATTTTAAAGATGCCTATTTTTATTCAAAATATATAATAAACATTTTCTTATGTTAGTGTTTGAAAACATTGACTTTAATTACTATATAAATTTTCATCTATATGATGTAACATATTTAAACAATCTTCTGTTGTTGGATATTGATTTCAAATTTCCACCACTATAAATATGGTGGTATCTTTGTACCTAGTCATTTTATGGCCCATACCTTCTTTAGCACATCTTTTGCTTATAATTTCTCAGATATTCTCTCACAAATAAGATTAATGATATTCACATGTGAGATTTTTTCTGGAGTTGTTGTAAACTTACCTAGAGTTAGTTTCTGTGCTTTGATGAAATATAATACTTCTCCCTCTTTTAACCTCTCAAAAAAGCAAAGAAGAGTGAAGATGAATAAAAGTGATAGAAGGGATTTCCATGAATCTACTATATATTTTTTATTTATTTATTTATTTATTTATTTATTTATTTATTTATTTTATTTTTGTGGCACTAGGGATGGAACTCAGGGACATTCTACCTCTGTATGCCTCCATCCCGATTTTTAATTCTCTATTTTGAAAAAGGTCTCACTAAGTTGTAAAGGGCCTCACTAAACAGCTGATGCTGGCTGTGAACCTGTGATCTTCCTGTCTCAGCCTCCCAAATACTGGGATTACAAGCATGCACCACCACGCCCGCCCGGCTACTATATTTTATAAAATGAAATTTAACAAAGTTTTAGTTCTTTACTAGTATTGAAAAGTGATTTTAGACATATCATTAGTTGATTGTGCCACATAATTGGAAAACCACTATTTGCCAGCTGACCCTGGCAAGTGTTCTGTACTTTTGGAGTGGCTTAGGCATGCATTTCTCATTGAAGACCCTATCTAGTTCTGATGATTGTTTTTAGGAATAAATGGATTTATAGTAGTATGTATAAACTGTAGACAGAATTAGGTCTGAGGGCTGAATGGGTGTAAGTGGGTATTTTCCAATTGTGCACAGTCCTCATCCCACCCCTGCCCAGAGAGTTAAATGTGGTTTTCCTGGGGTGCCCCTTTCCCATGTTCTCTGGCTCAAAATTACCAAGGTATTGCTGAAATGGTATTACTGAGCCTTTTTGTTCTCTCAGACTGACATTTTGGCTGCATTCTAGCTAATTCAGCCACCTACCTTCCCAGCTTTGAGTGAAAAAGGCCACAATAGACTTTTGCTCAGGTTGGGTGATGTGTGAGCATTTTAAAAGCAAGGGAGAGTAGAGAGTTGAGGCACAGGTGTAACTTGATACAATCTGCAGAGAAGGTTTCCTACTTGAAACCTTTGTAAGTTGGGGCCTTTTCACAGTTGAGAAGGTGCTATCATCTAGATGCAATACTGGCAAATTAGCCCATCCTGATGGGTCTGAGCTTGCATTTTAGAATCATCTAATGATAGACAAAGGATATTTACCTACTAGAAAATTGTTAATGCTGTATTAGTTGGCACTTGGAGCTACACTGATGCCACTAAAACTTGAACTAATTTTGAAAAGAGAATTAATTTTGTTCATTAAATGAGAGAAATTAAGAACAAAATTATGAGTGGGACAGGGATGCCACTTGACATGAGAACAATGGGAACCGGAGACATGATGTCAGCTCTCTCTCTCTCTCTCTGTCTCTCTCTGTCTCTCTCTGTCTCTCTCTGTCTCTCTCTCTCACTCCCCACCTCTTATTGCTTGGGTCTTTCTTCTCATAGATACTTCATTATAGGTCAGGTGTTCAGACAAGCACCAACACATTGTAGACAAGGAAATGGGGCAAGAAAAAATGTTATAGAAATGAAGGGAAATTTCCCTCCAGAAATGTTTACTCCACCAGGCTGCTCAGAAGCCTCATTATATTTCAGATGATTTACTGAAGATGGGAAAAACAAGGGGCTGAAAATTGAGGGGAAAGAAGAGAGTATATGTGAGTCACTTACTTTTTCTAGTGGTCACGAATCTCTTCCTCCTGCCTCTGGAATTAAAGTTCACAAAGAGAAGCCAGAGGTCATCTTTTCCGGCTTATGGAAGCAAGAGCTGGGTGTATTTTGCAGGGTATCAGCTTTCCCTGGCCAGTTTCCACTGCAAAACAGCAGAACTGTTTACTCTTTCCCACACCCTGGCATTCAGCAGACTGCTACCTTCCACTACAGCAAATTGGAAATTGCACACTAATGGGAAACACATATGTAAGCATTCAACCCAGGTTTCTTTATTAAATGATCACAGCACTGGCTGGTATTCATTTGAATAATTTACTGGGTTTGTCTGTGGACTGTGTGTGTAGATTCAGGGTTTTCTATGCATGTCACGTTGTTACTGAATTTTCAGCTTGCCACAAAATTCTGTTTACCACCGAATCCAGGCAGGTTCCTGCTGAACTTTGGTTTCAGGGAAGATGGGATTATTAGCCCTTCGGGGTCAACTCATCTAAGCATGTGATTGTGAAAGAAGAACAAGTATCCCAAAACAAATGCATTTTTCTCACACATGGCATGATTCAGACACCACATTTTGAATAGTAATCAACTTGGAAAGCATTCTATATACTGATCATCAGTAGTTACCCAGAAGTGCCATGGTGTAAAACATAGTAGCCATTGTAACAAGCAAGGAATAGACAGGTCTCTGATGGTCGACACCATTTCTTGCTAGCCTTTGACATCTACAATAGTGGGTAACATGCACAGTCCTTCCTAAAGAAGCATCTCACCCAAGTCTTTGCCAGAGAGAAAAGGTATGACTTAGTGCAGGGCCCAGAAACTACTTCTGCTTTAAATTATAGACTGCTGTTATTCATTTGTTTTCTCTACCACCTTTGGCAGAAATGATATAAAGAAGATAGAGATGTGAAGCAAGTTATATTAAAAACATGATGTATATAAGATGAGTGAAAAACCACATTAAAAGCAGAGAGCACCTACTCATCTCCATTAGGTTACTGCTATGGGGTTATTAATGTTCAGGCATCTCTCATTCTAAGACAATTTGTAAATTCAGTGCTTCAAAACACTGATTGGATGTGTCCCCTTATTGTTTGAGGGCCCCTTCACTTCTAGGGCCCACACATGCAGCTATCTCTCCCTATATTTGGAATTATGGCTTTTAAATACCATTGGCATTGTATCCTTCTGTTTTTTTTTTTTTTGTGAACAGAGGAGTTATCTTGTTTTTTAATATGGCTACATCTTTTTTATCTTTTTCTCCATACTGTATCTTTCTTTGCTACGTTTGAGCAGGGAAAGGACCTTACAACACCATTTTGACAAGAAGCCCTGGATCATACTTTTTCAACTACATCATGTACCCTTGGTTGGGATGCCTCACTCTGCTACAACTCAGTCCATTCTTCTCCATCTAATCTGCATAGACTGAATTTGTTAAATTCCTGCTGAAATTCACATAGCATATGTCTACAGCAGTGCTTTCCTCTCTCAGTCTAGCAGCAGCAGGAAGGGGAGAAATTAGATTAGTTTGGCATATTTTTTTCTTAGAAGGCTTATGCTGTTTTCAAGCAATCAGCACTTTCTTTGCTCATGCTATCAAGCCATCTATTTAATAATTTATTTTAAAAAATTTTCAGGAAATAATTTAGATCTCAATGACCTATCTCTTCTGAGATCTTTCCCCTTGTTTTTAAACTTAGAACAGTATGTGCTTATAAGTTTTTGAAACATTCTTATTCTCATAATTAAAACTACAGCCTTATATCAATGGCACAAAAGCTAAAATAGTTAGGAACAGCATCCTGACCAAAGCGATCTTGACAAGTTAAAATAATGGATGGAACTGCACGGAAGTCTATACATTTAAGAAAGTACAAAATATTTTCTAAATATATATTAAATGCATATGCTATATGTTTATAAAGTGTATTATATGATATACTCCTATATTTAGATAAAAAGAAAAGAATTTTAAAGATTATAAAAAGAAATACAAAATTTTGATTGGCTTCCAGCTCTGGAGTCAGTACTGACATAACTTCTCAAAACTATCTAGTTCTTATGAGTCTGAGCATAAAACCACAATTCCAATATGATCAAATGGATGCATCTTTTATGAAAACATTTTCTACCACTAGCCTTATGGATACAACGCATCTCATCTACTGGCCAACAAAACAAACAAAAAGCCTAAAGAATCAAACCAAACAAAACCTCACAACTCGAATAGTGGTATAAGGTTCAGAAAAAGGGGGCAGCATGTTCAAAAACAGAAGAGTAAGTATATTGGTTGATAGAATTAGGATCACCACTCACTGGAATGCCAGGATTTAAAATGAGGTGAAAACTAGAATCCTACATTTGTAGTCCCTTACAACCTACTCGTTTTTTTAAAAGGCGCTTAGCTGGGCATGGTGGTACATCGCAGTACTTGGAAGGCCAAGACAGGAGAATTACAAGTTTGAGGCCAGCCTTAGCAACTTAGGGAGATCTGGTCTAATAAATAAATAAATAAATAAATAAATAAATAAATAAATAAATAAATAAATATGGCTGGGGGTGTAGCTCAGAGGTAGAATAATTCTCCTGGGTTCACACACAAAAACAATGGCAAACAAACAAATAGGCAAACAACAATAACCAAAATGAGGAGGGTTGAGGGGCTATCTGTGTCAGGTCCCATAGCAGTTTTATTTTATTTCAAAACTGTTATCTCCAGTCCTCATTCTGAAGCATTCTCTCAGTGAAGGCATCAGAACACCCATGGTGCCCTAGTGCACTATTTGATGGCACCCCTGAACTCTCCCTCCCTTTCACTCACCCCTAGCCCTCAATCAGTCACCAGGGCTAGCCACATCACTGTCTCCATGGGTCTGGGAAGGTGACTTTCCAGGTGTTTGTATCACACCTCTGTAGACACCTTAATGGCTGTCACACAGCTTTAGCATCCCCTGTCTTCTTGTTTCCCTCCTACCTGTCACTGGCCTTCCTGATCTGTAAGTACTTTGAGTCAAAGAGACTGTTTTCTTCATATAGTCTTCTCAATGCCTGCCAAATTGCTTGTCTCCTGGTATTTAATGAGTATTTGTAGAAACCTATGCTTAGTCTAACCTAGAGAAAAACAAGAAAGTCATTTTCAAATACTTCTAGGTAAACGTATGAAACAAGTGTTAGACCATATAAGAAGGCCAAGGAGAAGAGTGCTGAAGAGATGAAAGGTGCAGATGCGAAGGCAGCTGCATGGGTTCAAATCCTTCCTCCATGACACAATGGCTATATGTTCTTGGACAAATTAGTTCTCTTTTCCATACCACGTAAGTGAAATGGCTTGTGATGATGATTAAGTCTTATTGACCTGTTGTGAGGACCAAGTAAGTCACAACCTATAGCATACTTCAAACATGCCTGATATGAGTATGATACTTTACATATTAGCAGTGACATTAGCTATGAGTTCTACACACACACTCTCGTGTTCTGTCCTCATCCTCCCAAAGCGGACTTCCAAACAACCTTCACATGCAGGTCATTTATTTTGAGAAATAATCTCAAAGAACAAGAGGAAAAGTAAAAGAGGAAAAAGAAAAAGATTCCATTTCACTAGGACCCTTGAGAGGAGCTGTGCAGAATATGCTTTGAAATTGGAAATTGCCCATCAATGAAAGGAAGATTTGGGAATTAATTACTGGCTACTTTCTTGTCTTGTATTTCCTTTTCTTTTCTTTCCCAGGGCCTTATACTTTCTAGGCAAGAGTGCTCTACTACTGAGCTACACTCCCAGCCCCTATTTCCATTCTTTTGAGTAAATATCCTTTCTTATTTTATTTTTTAAATTGGTGCATTGTAATCATACATCTTGATGAAGTTCAGGGTGATAGAGGCATGCGTGCACACAGTACTGTTCAGTCTCTGTGGTGCAAGAGAGAAATTGATTTCTTTATGCCTACCTGCTCTGAGTCCTCCATGCTCATGGCTACAGTGATTACCACCAAGATGTATGCAAGACACACATCAGGTCCATTAGACTTCCCAGAACCTTCAGAGATATGCTTAAACAACACTGGGGGATTTTTCAATTAGTCCATTCTTAAAGAAATTAAACAAATCAAGAGAATTTGTGGAGGAGCTATAAATTGTAACTGAAAGATTCGTGACAAATACTCAGCTATATTCTCTAACACTCAGAAATGACCAAGAAAGGAGCAGACTATTTTGAGTTTCCTTTCCCTGGAGGTTGTTCAGTAATGGAATAAATGCATGCACATGAGATGCATTCACTTGCTAGCTAAATAAGACAATTCAAAATCCCCTCCAGTATTGTATACTCAGTTCCAAGTCCATAAATTCTGGGTGAGATATAGTTCTTTCTATGATTTCCCAATATGATTCCACAGAGCACTAAGGAAGACATTCCCAGTCTTTCTTAAATGAGAAAGAGTAGATGGGGAGGTTCTCAGATAAATAATCAACTATGTGCAATAGCATTAAGCAAAGATTTTTATAGTTAACATCTTAGATATCCCTTAAGGTTCCGTTCAAAGCTGATCTACATTTAACTTTTATTTATTTTTTTTTATTTTTTGGTACTGGGTATTGAACTCAGGGATATTCTACCTCCAAGCTACATCCCCATTCCTATTTTATTTTTATTTTTAAATAGGTTCTTAATGTATTGCTGAGTCTGACCTTGAACCTAGAAAATTATTGTCTTAGCCTCCCAAATACTGGGATTACAAAAATGTACAACCAAATCTGGCTTACATTCATTTTATGAAGTAAAAAAATTGAACAAAATTACTTAACATTGCTTTTTATAGTCTGTTTTGTTTCAATGCCATCTTCTCAACCAGGTGTGGTGCTGCATGGTACATGCCTGTAATCTCAGTACTTGGGAGACTAAGATAGTGGGATCCTAAATTTGAGACTAGCCTCAGCAACTTAGTGAGACCCTGTCTCAAGATAAAATAGGGCTGAGGGTAGCCGGGCGTGGTGGTGCACGCTTGTAATCCCAGCATTCGAGAGACTGAGACCGGAGGATCCGGGTTCGCCGCCAGCCTCAGCTACCTAGTGAGGCACTCCACAACTTAGTGAGACTCGGTTTCAAAATAAAGAATTAAAAAATAGGGCTGGGAGTATAGCTCGAAGGGAGAATGCCCCTGAGTTCAATCCCTAGTTCCGCAAAAAAAAAATAAAATAAAAAAAAAAAAATAGGGCTGAGGGTGTAACTCTAAGGTGGAATGCCCCTGGGTTCAATCCCTAGTACTAAAAACAAAAACAAAAAACAAACCCTATAAACAAAACAAAATAACAAAAAGCAAAAACCAAATTCCATCTTCTTGCTTATTCTATTTCTAGCATCAGGAGGTAGTTACTCTAACCCTCTTTTCCACTGAGCATTAATCTATTTTCACTTTATAAATGGGAAGTGAGTGTTAGAATTTCTCAAGCTCAATATGAATTGATATGGCTTAAATTTCTTTAGTTTGGTGAGGATTACTGCCATGGAGTACAGATTTTTGTTGTAAAGCATCTATATAGAGACATTTAAATTCCTGGAGCAATTTAGATTGCAAGAGGTTGAACATTTCCTTCTGTTACTCTTTAAAAAAAAAATAGTCATAGTGCCTGTGGCTTGTGAAGTTTTATGGGAAGCCATGAAGAGACGCTGCAGTATGAAAGGATGCTTATTAAAATCCTACATACATTATGTATGAACCTGCACTTTTTTTGACCTCCTCTCCTGGAACTGTCCCAATCCAGATTACAGCGGACTGAGCTGTGAAACCCAGAAAACTGCAAACCTCTCTAATTGGGGCATTAGGAAGTTTCAAAACACTAGTGCAGAAAAGCCTCACAAGGCTTTAAGTTTCTCAAAATGTAGAAGCCAAGTTCTTGTGTGAATGCCATGCTCTACCCCGAGAAAGATAGCTGCAGTCAACATAGAGTATGTCAGGCTGGCAGTCTGTCAAAAACAGGGATTGAAAGCCTTACTTGGTAGTCTTTATGGAACCAGCAAAATTAGGAAAATGATAAATGCACAGAGTAGAGTTCTTCTTTGGACTTACAAACTGTAGATTCTCTATTTATCGGATTTAGCAGACACAAATGAATAGGTTTTTAGTATAAAGGGAAGATAGAAGTTCCACAGAAAGAACAGATGCTTTTTTTCAGGCGCATTTAAAATTCTCAGAACCAGCTGGTTTGGAATTCTGGGAGAAGCCTTAATCTTTTGATCTGGTGGAAGGCATCTTTGCAGCTTGAAAGGTACAGAAACAAAAGGGGTTGCATGTCTTCTTTAATAGCTGAAAGCTCCCATTTGGTGAGAAAGGGATGGTTTAAATCAGGCATACAAAAATAAATTACGGAACCACCCACCTCTTCTCCTACTCGACTGCCTGAGCCAGGAGTTCAGGCTGGCAGGCACCCCCAGTCTCAGAGACCAACTCAGAGAAGATTGTATGATGGTGGGGGTTGGTAGTGTTGTTGGAGGAAGGGCAGTGGGGCACTGAGGCTAGTTACACATAAACATGTCCCCACCTTTGGGCAACCAGAATACAAGCATCAAATCATTGAAACGTAATTTAGGAAAATGCATTTTGGCTTTTCTGTAGATCCCGAAGAATATTTGACCCAATTTCTAACATCATTATCTGCTCCATAATCATTATCCTTCCAAACATTTATATACAGCTTATATGTATTCTAGGCATTAGCTTATCAAAAGGACTCTTGGAGAAATTCACTTCATCTTTTTTTTTTTTTTTTTTGAAAGAATTACTGAAATGCTGGGCACTATGCAAGGTGTTTATGACAGAAATTAATCAACTCGGTTCTTCCCTAAAGATATTAAAAGTTCAGTAGCAATAACATAAATATGTAAACAAATGAAAGGTGCTCATTAGAAATTGATTGATGCCACTGGTTAATCTCTGTGTCATCCTTAGGTCTTGCTAAAATAATGATAAAGGAATAGAAAAAGATGTTAACCCTCAGAGACACATAAAATAGAAGAAGAGACAATAACAAATTCTTAGAATAAAGAAAGCAGAGAGAAGACAAGTGGCAAGTTTAGAGAAATGAAAGAAGGCATAGCCAAGGGTTTGCTGAGGCCCACAGGAGGGGAGAGATTTGCCTGGACATTATGAATACTTGAGGACTGGTAAATGGGGACACTGGACGTGACTACTGACCCCACTTTAAATTCATGACCCCAACCACTACTTTGAAATTTTCAATACTATTGGCCTTGGGTCATGGTCAGTTGCATGCACAATTCCATCCATTCTAAGCATAATGGAGTAGAGCAGGAAGGGAAGCTGGTGAGAATGTTCTTTGGTTTGTATGCATGTCAGAAGGCTCCTGGCTCCATTTGTATCTAAACTGAAAGTGAGCTGGTGGCTTTCATCGTCCAAGTGTCCAATGGTTGCAGCAAGCCTCCAGAGGGGTGGGAGGGAGAACTGTGGAAAAACAGAGAAACATGTTCTCTTGTTAGCATAAAATAATTAGCTAAGTACAAATGGGAAGCAAACCAAATGGTGAGTGAGATCCTGTTGTTTACCTCCCTTCCAATTCTGGATTATAGTTTCCAAAAGCAACAGGAAGGCAGTTTTGCCCCAAGAATTTTCAAACCACATAAACCACTCCAAATTCCCTTTGATATTCCCCAGCTACCCAGCATTTTCCAAGAATTCAGCTCAGCTTGCATTGCTTAAAGAAGTCACGGAGCTCAGCAGGTCTTAACGGAAAGGTAAGTTCTCACCTGTGTGCCTATGGAAGACTGACAGAGGAAGATAAAAGACTCATGGTTTTGTTCTGAATTTTCCCTTGTGACCCTAACCATAAAATTTGAGAATGTTGAGTTGTGCAACTAGGGTTGGTCAGTGGGTAGATTTTCCATTCCTGCCTTTTTGGGATAATTCAATGAGAAACAGATTAAATATTCACAACTCCACCCCCAGTCTCTTTTTGCAGAAGTCAAAAGCTTCCAAGCGTGTGTGGAGACCATGGTAAGTTTTCTAAGAGTGTAGAGGTGATATGAGTACCAGATCCACATCAACATTGATATATATATATATATATATTGCATATACTATAACACATTTATATAATTATATTCTATACTATAATATATTATACTATAATTATATACTATAATATATTAATATATAATTATATACTAAGCTATAATATATTAATATATATATATTCCAGGTGTGGTGGTACATACCTATAATCATAGTACTTGGGAGGCTGAGACAAGAAGATTGAAGGTTCGAGGTTAGCCTCAGCAACTTAATGAGAGCCACAGCAACACAGCAAGATCCTGTTTCTAACTCAGCTCCACCTCCAACTTTCCAGACCTTCTCCCATAATCAGGCATCTAAAAGGTTAACATGTGTCAGTGCAGAGTGTCTCCTGGAACAGCATCTGGTCTGGCTGACTTGGACTGTTCCAGTTGCCTACTATTTCCACTATTACTCCTGAATATGTTCCAGACCTATTTCTCTAGATCCACCTTGTTTCACTCTCATCTGCATATTTTATGCTCCAATAATATAAGACTAATTACAATCTCTTCCCAAGTTATCTGATTTCTTTCCTGTGTGCCTTTGCTTCTACAGTATCCTCTGGAAGTGAGATTCCTTTTTTTTATCGACACATAATACTTGTACATGGTTATGGGGTACAATGTGATGTTTTGATTCATGTGCACATTGAGCAATGATCAAACCAGGTAATTAGCATACCTACCACCTTAAACTTCTATATATTTTTCAGTTAGTACATTCAAAATCCTCTCTTCTGCCTATTTCAAGGTAGATGATTTGTTGCTAACTCCATTCATCTTGCTGCCTATAGAACATCAGGATCTATTTATTTCATCTAACTGGAACATTGTACCTGCTGACCAACCTCCTGTAATCTCCCCTCCATCCTATTGTCCCTAGCCTTTGGTAACCAATATTCTACTTTCAACTTCTATGAGGTCAACATTTTAAATAATTAATTAATTAATTAATATTTATTTTTGTTAGTGGGGATTGAACCCCAGATTGTTCTGCTGCTGAACTATACCTACAGTCCTTTTTATTTTTATTCTTTATTTTGAAACAGGGTATTACTACGTTGCTGGGGCTAGCTTTGAACCTGCAATCCTCCTGCCTCAGCCTTCCAATTACTGGGATTACAGGGGTGCATCACTGTGCCTGGCTGTCAACTGTTTTAGATTCAACATATGAGTGAAATTGTATGATATTTGTTTTTCTGTGCCTGGCTTACTTCACTTAACACAGTATTCTCTAGTTCCATCCATTTCACAGATGACAGGATTTCATTCCTATAAGCAGCTGAACAGTATTCCATGTGTACATGTATCACATTTTCTTCATCCATGGAATGATATTCTTTATGCTTTACTCTCTAAGCCTGTACTCCCCAAATTTCCCTATGTATCTGGCTACTTCCTCACCAGCTTTATACCGAGAGCTTGGTCATTCGTGCATTCATTTGTTTATCCCATAAATGCTTGCCAAGCTTATGTTAGGCATCAGACATTTTGCTAGGTATTGGTGAAATATTAGTAAACAAGATAAGCACAGCTGCAACTTCTGCAAGAAAATCTCCAGACTCCCCAGCCTAAAAAAGTTTTTTCTTCCCCCCGAGGTCCCTTAAATCCCTTGCATATATTTATCCTTCATCTCTTCCATGTAGTATCATTTTCTGTTTATATTTTGTCCTATCCACTAGATCTTGAACTCTTTGAAGCTGAGCAAAGTACATTACTTATTATTGTTGAAAAATGTATGCAAATGCATCATTTTAACACCAACAGTGAAAACCTTTTTAATAGTAGGAACAGAGAATGGGGATTTAGAAATCTGTATCCTACAAAAGCAGAAACTTTAGTTTCTCTGTTATTATAGTTGTCACAGTACCTGGATTTGCTACAATAATTTTGATTTAAACTATTCTCTTCCATTTTCAAAACATGGAACTTATTAAGTGTATGAAATGTCATTTCTAAAAACATGGTATTGTCTTATATATCCCAGTTTCATCTGAAGGACTTCTGTAAGTACTACCATTCCTTAAATCTATTACTTCTTCTAAGGTCTACATCACACTCATAGGTTTTGTAGATTCTCTGAACTTGAGTTTCCTAACCTATAAAAACAGGGATAACTCTTACCTCCAGGTTCTACAGTGAGTATTAAATTAGTTAATGTACCAGATAGATGTGGTGGCACACACCTGTAATCCCATTACTTAGGAGGCTGAAACAGGAGGATCACAGATTCATGGTCAGCTTCACAGCCAACTTCAACAACTTAGCGAGACTGTTTCCAAACCAAAAAAAAAAAAAAAATAGGACTAGGGGTATAGCTTGGAGGTAGAAAGGTAGAATGTCTCTGGCTTTAATCCCCAGTAACACACACACACACACACACACACACACACACACACACATGATAATGTATGTAAAGCACTTAGCATACTGCCAGGCATACAAGTATTGTTGAAAAATGTTAATTCCTTCTCCCTTAGTCAGAAGTTAAATTGTTTGTCCAAAACGCATTAAATCAATCAATAAGTTATTTGTGTATATTTACTCTAGCTGGCACTGTGAAAGCTATGGATACAGAGGAGCACATTAAATTCTTACAATCTTACTTCAAAGTCTTAGGATAAATAGAAAATAAATGCTAAACTACATGGAATGATGAAAGGTCTCACACAGAATTTAGAGAGGATAAGCAATAGAGAACCAGTGAGATTTGGCTAGAGTGGGAAAACATGATATTGCAACTCAGCAGAAAGCCATAGAAAAGCATTCTAAGAGGAGAATGGGTTTCATTTTACTTGCTTCCTTAAGTATTTGGCTGTAATGAAAAGGGCAATGAGGCCCAGCTTATCCTGAGAGAAAGAATGCCTTGATTGATTATTAATGTCTGGTGTGACTTTGGAATGGGGAATGGGCTGTTTACTAGGTCTGCCTGCAGACCATTATGGAATGAAGAAGAAGAAAAACACACACACACACACACACACACACACACACACACACACACACACACACACACACCACTATTCTTAGCTATCCCCCTTCAGAGGTTTTCTTTTCTTTTTATTTTTTTCACTTTGGTTCCTTCAGACTCTGGTTTATAAATCATTTCTTTCTCTGACAGGCTGGTTGGGCAGGAGTTGCTGCTTCTTGGCAAGTTTATGGTCACAATCCTTGCAAACTTCTAAAAGGGAAGAGTTCTTCCTGTCTGGAGAAAAGCTGGCCCCCACCCTCCTCCAAGTTTGTCAGTAGCCTCTTGGGATGCACCATTATAAAGTGTCTGACTCTTTCTGCCCTGAATCTGTCATGTTGTGAAAAACTGAGACAAAAAATATTATTCCCAGGAAGGTTTCCCTGAGGTCTCTTGTGTGGAATAAACTGGGTTACCTAAAAGTGGATATTGACTCTCATGATGGCAGGCCTGGAACCTGGAATAGTCTACAATCTTTTAAAGCCTGTCCTAAGGGTTTCTCAGGTCTGTAGAGGAAGCCTTCCTAAGAAGGACCGAGCCACCTCCTACCTAGCTAGGAGGCACCTCAAAGGGTTACTTAGCATGAAGCCATCACAGTAGGCAAGAATCTAAATTAGTCCTTTGAAAAAGTTCTAGAAGATTTTCTATTTTAATATCTCTCTAAAGGACATTTATGCTCTGTGAGAAATATAGAGTTGGCCATCTGAGAAAACTGAGCAGAAAATGAGTTCACAGACCTCGCTATATGACTTTGCTAAGGGTTGGTAGTAATTTGCTCATGTTCTGTTTGTAGGGCCTATGGCACATCAGCTACAAGGAACTGGGTTTGTTGATCCTCCTCACAGACAGTAGTCAGAAGACAGTTTATTCCAAATACTACTAGAGCTTATTAAGGAGGTCTACTATAAGCCATTGTTCCCAAAGCAAACCTATAAAATGTAGTGATCATAAAGAAAAAACACAGAAAAAAAGCTTAATTATTATGCTATAGGAACTCATAGAAAAGAATGTGTGATGTTCTGCTGGGAGGTATGTTTGAAGATGTGAAAGTACACATTTACTGATACTGGGGTAGGTGAGACCCTCACCCACCCCAGACCTACATTGCAAGGAGAGGAGCATCCTGTGCAAAGGTCTGGATGTGAGATGGAGCTTAGCTCATTTGGCAAGTCTGGAATAAAGGGTGTAGCGTGCAAGCTGTCAATGATGAGGCTGGAGAACAAAGGCCTTCCATAATAAATAAGAAATGTAGATGCCATTCCTGATTTACCGTAGTGGCAGTTGATTCCTTTTCTCCTATTCATTTTGCTCTTTCTCTACTCCTCATACCAATAGTACCTTCACTTAAAATGACAGCTGTCCAGTACCATTGTTCTTTCTTTTAGTACCAGTTACCCAATTTCTCATAGAGACCCAACCATTTCTCAGTCTTATGCCATGAGGTTTGGATACAGCTAGACACACCTCCTCACTCTTGGAGAAGCCTTGAACTAGTCAATAAGAGCATGATATTTCTTCTGACCATTGTACTTGTTTAGACTGGTAAGACCTAGTGCTGGGACCTAGTGCTAGGATTTTTGCTGCATTTATGGAAAAAGGAGTACTATATAAATCACAGTACCTTCACTGTATTCAGGGAGGTAAACAAAGATGTAGGCCTAAAGCTGCTCTTAATCATATTTGCCACCACTTGAAGAACCGGACTGAAAATCAACTAATATTGAGGAAAACAGAGCTAAGAGACAGAGAAAAGCAAATGTCACCCATTTTTTGAATACCCGGATTTTTCTATGCTTGAAGCCACTTCAGCCTCTTGCTTTTTAGTAACATGAAGGCATTAATCCTTTTTCCAATTAGATATGTGTTACTTGCAAATAAAGTGGTTCTGTGGCCCTACCTCCCTCTCCCTTCAGCAACGCACCATGCAGGACAGCATTTGTTAGCTACATTTGACTCAAAAACCTTTGTCTTAGAGAAATTGTTCAGTGTTCCAATGAGGACAGTTACTCAGATATGAAATATCAGCCCACCATGGCTCCAAATACTCTTAACTACTGACTTCCCACCCTGCATTTGCTTTTTAATAAATGTTTACCAGGAACATTTGTCTAAGAGGAGAACCATCCAAATCTGAGGCTAAGAACTCTAGCATTAAGTGATTATGTTCCTAATGAGGATTCTCCTAGAGCACTACAGCTCTAAGAGTCTTACTAGATCCATGTGGGCACCTTGGGTCTAGGCAGTTGCCCTTTAATTTACCCATTCTAATTTCCTTGCCTGCTTAGAACATCATTATTCCCGCTGGAATATCTCATCTACTGGCTGCCAGCAGTTATCATTTAAGTCTGCTTAGCCACTGAAGCTGGAAACATGAAGAGGATTTAGAATCAAACGAACTTCAGTTCAAGTCTGGCTTCAGTGAACATCTACTATTTGACTGCAAACAATTGCTTAGATTCTTCGAGTCTCACTTTCTTCATCCATAAAGTGGAGCTACAATCGAAATACAACTCACAAAATTGATGTTTGGCCTAAATCAAACTTAAATGACAATGATTAACAACAACCCACCAAGATTGTCATTGCAATCCACCATAATCTGACTTCTACTTACTTTTCCAATCCTTTATCCATCATCCTTTCCTTGTTCCCATGTAAATGCAGTTGCAGCCACATAGACTTGTCACCATACCTGAGCTTGCTCACACAACTCAGTCACTGTAACTGGCTCCATGGCTCCTTTCACCTGGAATTTCCTACTATCTGTCTTCAAGACCCAGCTCAAATTTGACCTCATCTATGAATCTTTGACTGTCAACTCCTTACTCTGATCTCCTGGAGAATTTCTGGGTGGAAACTATCCATTTACCATCCATCATTTATTGGATATTTGCTTTCATATCTTGTCTCCCCAAGTAGATTTTATCTAACTTCTTTGTGCCTCCCTATTTTACACATAAAAGGCCCTCAACAAATAGTTGCTAAATGCTTTATTTTCCTCCCAATCAATCTTTTGTCATTAACACTGAAATTCAAATAAGTAAATCTGAAAACAGAGACTACCTCCGCATATTCATAGCCCCCACAAAAGGCTGCACAGCTTGAGTTAAGACCTGTCTTCTGCTTTTGAATTTGCAATTGGAAACATATGGTGATTTGGAAGATAGCCATTTTTCTCTTCTTTTTTTCTTCTGAAGAAACCTTTAAAACCTCACTAAATATGTCAAGAAACAGCAATGAAAATGTCAAGAAATTATAATACTGCTTATTGCAAAACACACACACACATGTACACACACATACACACACGCATACACATTTACACACCACTGCTGGTGTGTTTACAAAGTTCCAAGTTGAAAAAACAAAAGCTAATTTTAGATTTGGGACTTTTCCTTCAAGTCATAATAAGAAAAAACACAAACATCAACTGAAACCCCAGTGTGCAAAACCTCTTAGTCATACCCACCAGGCACTTTCAAAAAACCAATTTTCTAGAGAAAGGATTCTAATTCTTAGCTCATTGAGTCATGAATCCTGCTGCCTGATGAATAGAAGGGATTGAAAGTATCGCCATTGAAGTCTTGTGGTCCATTTGTGGATGGGTAAATCAGAAACGGGAGCCATGCCTTGTGTGCTGTTTTTGAACACATTTCCCGCCTTACTGAAACCCTGCAGTGTATATGACTCCTTCTCAGATCCTAACCCAGAAGAGAAAGTACAACTGACAGCAATGCGAATCTTTTGACATCTCATAATCATCACAACAATCAGTAAATCATGCATAGAAATTTTGGCTGCACTTTGGAAATTCCCAACCAGTGCTGACTAGTTCTTATTAACAAAACTCTGACATTCTATACACTCTGGTCATACCTCAGTTCTAAGTACAGAAGACAAAGTAGATGAGGGAAGATTTCTTGATGATCTTGCTTTTTCCAGGAGGAATTCCTGAGTCCTGGGCCAGTGGTTTTCCAAAACAACAGTGCCTCTTTTAGAAAGTCTCAGGAGAGTGATATCAGCTGGCTCTAACCCCTTATTCTCTTTTCCCTGCTTCTTTATAAGTGTCAGCAAATATCTTGAGGCCACGATATACAGAAGCTTCAAGGAAATGTCTGTGTCCTGCAACCATTTTTCCTTTACATCTTTCCTGGAACAAGCTTTTCTTACTGTAATCACTGGGGCTTCAGTGATAAGAGACCTCCATCATTAGCTAAGCCATTACTCTAGAACCAGTCTAAATCTGAGATTGTTTGTGAGCTCTTCCTGACAACATAAGTCCTCTGGGAACCTTCTCTCCTCTCAGCCCTTAGAGATGGATTGGTTATACATTATTTTGTTATTCCTTATGAACTTTATTTTTCATGTGGGCAAGGTTATTTTTCCCAAACAAACTAGCAGTGTCTTGTCTTATATTATTGTGATGCTTAAGATAACCCTGAAGCCAGACAGTTTGCGTCTCACTGCAGCTCTATTATTTCCTAGGTGTGTGACATTGAGCAGGTTACCTAGTTTCTGTGTTTCACTTTCCTTATCGGTTAGCATGAAGATAATAATAGTATCTACTTCATAGAAATATAATAACTAAGGAACCAATTAAAGGGCACAAGTGCTTGGAACAAACCTAGGAGATAGTAAAAACTAAGTATAACCTTATATATTAACTGTCTATACCATACCATAATCAACTCATTCATCTAACCAATATCTATTGAATTCCTACTATATTTCAGAGACCATTTGAGGTGCTATTACTGTAAAAATGAATGAGATCAACAAGGTTACCCTTCATGGTTAGACAGACATAATAAATGAGTAAATAATATAACAAAGCATAGCAAGATATAGTAAACATAATAGAATATGATTTCAGATAATGATATGTGTTTGGAAGAAGCAGGACAGGGGATAAAGTGTGATGGGAGAATCCTATGCCAGATGCTGGGTGGCATATTTTAAGTAATCAATGGCCTTTAGTCGCCAGATTTGGAGAAGGAGGCTCATTGATAACCCACTGGAAAGTTAGTTGTGCTTAGTGAGTCCATTTATGAACATCAAATTAGAAACATGTATATGAAGAATGGAGAAAAGTAATAAAATAGGCTAAATCTGTCAGGGGCATCTCTTGACTTCACTCTAGGTGTCCATTCATCCATTTCTGATCCTTAAAGCATTTTTGCTAATCATAGGTTCCCAGAGCTGCCAATGAAATTCAATCAGTGATTTAATTTGCAGAACATTTCTTTCATTTCCCATCAAAACTGACCCATTTTATCCAAGTGTGGTGGTGCATACCTGTAACCCCAGTAATTTGAGTGGCTGAGATATGAGGATCACAGATTCAAGACCAGCCTCAGCAATTTAGTGAGGACCTTGGCAACTTAGTGAGATCCTGCTTCACAATGAAAAATAAAAAGTGCTAGGGGTGTATCTCAGAGGTAGAATTCCCTTAGGTTCAATCCCCTGTAACACAGACACAGACACACACACACATACACACACACACACACACACACACACACTTTGACACATCCTGAGTCCTATTCCCTGAGACTTCTGCTTTTCTGTGTTTTAGGATTAGGTTTGATTTATTTCCTAAAATAATCTAGGACTGTTTTCTAGCAGTGCTTGGGTGTAAAGGAGGAAAAGTCTGTTGTTCTTAGGCCATACTCCTGCTTTAATAATTGTTTTTAAATGTTTGTATGCAAATTGCTCATTAATAGGAACTTTATGATAGAAAAGACTGGGGATAGATGTCTTAGGGGCAAGTAAGACCTTGTGATACCTGAAAAAAAATCTCACAATATAGACTTTAACCTTGTTCTAGGAAGTATAATTTTGTGAGTAACTGTGATTCTGAGGTCACACATACCTGAGTACCAATCTTGGCTTTGCCAATAATTTGCTATGTGATTTTTGGAAAGTAACTGTTCCACAGTTCCCCGTCTATAAAATGAGTAGATTAACACTACTTCTCAAAATTTTTAATGAGAATTACAAGAGTTAATTCAAGTAACACTTTTGGTAAAGCACCTCGTATATTTTAAGTACACAATAATATAGTCCCCAAATCTGTTTATACAAAGTCTCTTTGTTCAACCAAAAGAGGGATTAATTTATACAGCTGCTCTGTAAAATGGAGCTTTTGATAGGAATTGTGAATATGGTTCCTCTCCTGACCTCACTCTGAGCAGGAAGCTGCTTCTTTAGATTGGGCACATTGTAATTCTGGTAAATCTGTATAACCTTATTCATAACATGTTATGTTTTGCTTAGTGGTTTTTAAATATTCACAAGAAAAGAATCTGACCCGTCAAAGAAGGTAGGTCTTCAATTAGAAGAAACATTTCTTCACCAAGGGAAGTTTGAGTGAGTGACTTAAGGAAAACAAACAAACAAGGAATGCTCCTTGCAGAGATTTAAAAAAGGTGGCGGGGGTGGTGGGGTCCAATTACCTGAAAGACATGACAATAGGGGTTCAAGATAACCTTGGAGAAAAATTGGGAAAAGCTTATGTTCGGGTAACATGGTATAAATAGGATGGGAATAAGAAATTTCCAAGCTGCGTGTGGTGGTACACACCTGTAATCCCACACCTGCACTTAAGAAGGCTGAGACAGAAGGATTGCAGGTTTGATCCTAGCTTTAGCAACTTAGAAGACTCTATTTCAAAATAGAAAAAAAATAAAAAGGATTGGGGGGTATAGCTCGGCTATAGAAAGCTCCTGGCTTCAGTCTACAGTACTGAAAGATAGAAAAAAAGGGAGAGAGAGAGAGAGAGAGAGAGAGAGAGAGAGAGAGAGAGAGAGAGAGAGAGAAAGGAAGAAAGAAAGAAATTTTCTTTCTCTGAATTGTAATTGAATCTTAAATTCAATCTAATCTTGAATCTTGAATTAAAGTGCAATTGGAACTAAGAAAGGGCGGGCAACTTTGCCAACAAGAGAACCACGACTGCCATTCTCTACATAAAAAGAAACCAGAATCTATAACCATACAATAAGGACATAGGTGTTTATTTTATATTGAGGGGTGTTTGCATTTCCTTTAATGAGGCACCTCTCCTAGTCTAGGAGCATCATTGGCAGAGAAAAGCATACAGCATGTATGTAGCCCATGGAGCATTGTTTCATCGTGTTTCTTTTATACTTTTATTGGTGATTTATAGTCTTACATCATAATGTAGTTCACAGTGATAGTGACATACATGTATACCCAGGAGTTGCACAAGGCAGCAGCCCTGTCTTTATGCTCTTGCTCAAATTACATTATTTGTATTACTTAACAGAACCCATCACCAGAATGTTATTTTATCAGTAAAATGTTTGCCAGCCCATGGAATAAATTAGTAATTTTCAACATGTGCTCTCTGGATCACTTGCATCAAAGTCACCTGGTGTGTTTTCTAAAATGCAGAGTCCTGGGCCACACTTGGATCTCTGACTCTATAGGAATGAGGTTCAGCAATCTGTTTCTCATAAACACACCAGCTTATTTCAAGACACATTAAAGTCTGAGGTTCAAAGCAATGGAAATTGTTAAGAAAATTAGAGCGAGTTTTTAAAAGCGAACAGAAGAAAGAACATGAGACTGTTTGGCATAATTATATCCATTTTTTTCTGAACTTTAGAAGTATACTCATTTTAGGTTTTTCCTGTGTCATCTCCTACAACTAGTGTTTGGATATTATTGGGTTTAGAGAAAGTATTCCTTTTAGATACACCTTTCCCTGTAACTTGGAGTAACCCATTCTAGTATGAATTGAAGGGAGTTACTTAAATGAGGAGGCTCCATTTTACAGCAAGAATTTAGATTGAAAAGAGCTTAGTCACAGACTAACACAGAGCAAAAAGATTTTCCATTTCCTAAGTGGAAAGCAAACAAATTAAGACAAACAAAAAACCAAAGCAAAAAATGAGAACAAAGCATCTTTTTTTATATAAGCAGCTGCTGAAAGTTTGTACTCTTTGACCCAAATCCCACATTTCCCATACACTCTAGCCTTTGCAGTGATAAGATGAACAAGTTCCCAAAGCCTGATGTACAATATGGTAAATATGGTTCATAATAAGATATTCTTGAATTTGGCTAAGAGTAGATCTAAGTGTTCTCACCATACACACTTATATCTGTCAAAATGGTAACTGTGTGAGGTGATGGGCATGTTAATTAACCTAATCATGGTGATCATTTCACATCAAAGCATCCCACTGTATAAGCTTAAATATGTGTAACCTTTATTTACCAATCATATCTCAATAAAGCTGGGGAACACTGATGCTTCCAAAAATAGGTAATGAAAGCCATCTGTATTCTTAAAAATTAAAAATAAAAAATAAATACAGCTGCTCGATGTCACACTTAAGGATGACCCCAGATTGCCATAGCCTCTTTGATGTTGGTTCAAAGCAGGGAGCGGAAGTTCCCCATCTCTCCACTGCCCCCCCTCCCCGTGTTTGGTGAGGGAGAATTAAGTTCAGTCTTTCTTGGGCTCTGAATCTGTGGTGGACATGGTGATGCATCTCACGGATTCCTCTGCACAACTAACCAACTTTCTCTCTGCTGCTGTCAGTGCTGCTGGCTGAGGGCTCCGGCATCTCCTGAGAAGATCACCTCTGTTCAAGAGAGCTGTCTGACTCAAAGTCATTCCTCTTTCCAGAGCAGCTCACATCCAACAACTGACTAAAGTGGGGATTTGAAGATACAGCCCACTTGCCTGTCTTTGCACAAAAGCTTCAGAACTCTGCCTAGAGTTGGATGAGGCCTCCATTGAGACCGAACCACTGCTCAGCTTCTCTCTCTGTTCAGCTCCTCCTTGTCTTCTCTTCCACATGAGTTAATCCCAATAGTAATCCTTCATAAACCTTCTGCATGCTTGTTCTAGTCCATTCAAACTGTTGTAACAAGATGACTTAGGCTGGATAGCTGATATACAATAGAAATTTATTTCTCACTGTTCTAGAAGCTGGAAAGTCCCAAACCAAGGTCCTGGCAGATTCAGTATCTGTTGAGGGCTTACTCTGTTTTTCTAATGGCCATCTTATGGTTGTGTCCTTATGAGACAGAAAGGCAAGATAGCTCTCTGGACCTCTTTCATAAAAGCATTAATCATCTCCCAAAGGCCCCATTTCCTAGTGCACCACATTAATGATTAGGTTTCAATGTATGAATTTGGGGCAAAGACAAATACTCAGACCATAGAAATTTCTCACTAGAGAAATTCGTTTCCTGGGGAATCCACTATGTATCCTCTTCTGTGTAGTCAGGGCCAAGTTAGGGGAAGGTTAGGGAGTAGGAGTGGCCTCATTTATATTCTTTTTCCTATTCCAGGCTCTGATGCTGAATGTATGTACATAAACATCCTATTGGTCCACGAGAGGTTCTATCCTATTATGAAAGTCTGATTGAAATATACTCCTTTCTTCAAATTATCCAAATGACTCATCTATCATTGGCAGAGTTGCTTTTTATCAGAGGGCAAAAAGCATTGTTCCAATTTATTGATTCATTTATTCTCTCACACATCCATTCAGCAAAGGTGTTTTGGGTACTTACTGTGTAACAAGTGTTGATCCAGGTCTAGAGATAAAAAACACTGTCTCTTGAAGTTTAATTTCTGGACAAGGGGAGACAGAAAATAAATCTAAATACAAGATGAGTTTGATTAGTGGTAAGTTTTATAAAGATAATAAAAAAGGATGATATGATGGAAAATTACTCTAGACAGTGGGATGTGGGAAGAGGTATCTCATAGACATCCATCAATAAAATCTAGGATGAGGAAGCAATACTTGAGTAAAGTCCTACATGTGAAGATATGTGTAAAGGTAGTAGGAAGTGAAAGAGTCCTGAGGTAGGTACAAAATTAGAGGAAGAATAAAGTCCATGTGTCTAAAATGTAGTAAGAATGTGTTTATAAGATTAAGTAAGTGAAGAGGGTAGAGTGTAATTATGTAGGGAGAACAATAGATATTTTTGTTATTATTATTATTATTGTTGTTGTCTTACTAAGTTTATGAGGGCTGAGCTAAGTTTCTGAGGCTGACCTGGAACCTGTGATACTTCTGTCTCAGTCTCCCAAGTACTGGGATTACAGGCATGCTCTACCATGCCTGACTACAATAAATATTATTTGAAGGGTATCAAGAAACAACCAGAGGGTCTTAGGCAGAGGAGTGACTTGATTCTATTTATGTTTCAAAATGACAGTCAGTTTCCATGAGGAAGATGTAAGAGACCAAGAACGAATCAGAGTAATCAACAGGAGGTAGTTCCTGTAGCCTGGTAAGAAAGGATGCTGCTTGAGTCACAGTCAGATCTGCACAGACAAAGAGATGATGGCAGAGATCCAGAAGGCAGGACATTCTAGTGGTTTGGATGTGGTACCTGAGGGAGAAAAATACAAAGAACCGTTACCCCTAGGTTTTGGCCTAAACAGTTGGGTGGTTTCCGCTGTCTTTTAGTATCCCTAGAAGTGATTAATGTGTTTTGCCTTGAGCAGCCATTGTCTTCTCTGACAGAAGCATGGCTGGATTCTTCGTCCTTCCAACAGCCTCACCTGCTGCCCCTGGAGTACCGTATATACCATGGAGAGGGAGAGAAGAGAATCTCTTCTGCAATTTGTCATGCTTCAGTGTCTCAGGACACTTTATTATAAATGAGTAGCTAAAGGCAAAGTGTAATTAGGGACAAAGGTAGTGGGGTGTGCAAAGTTGGCACCACCGAGCTCAGCATCCCTTTGCAGGTGCCAGTTCTGTGTGACATTATTGTATCACCATAGTGGCATTGCTATTCTATTGCCAAGAGGAAACTGCCTCCCACTACCCATCCTGAGGGGCAGAGGGGCAAGTACACTAACCAAGTGTGATATTCTCAGGGTCCCAAACTGGGTAATATTTATTCCAGTCATGGACCCATCATTCATCAGGCACCAATAAAGAAACAACTGATTAATTGGTTCAACCAGGTGGCCATGTTTCTTCTAAGGACAGTAGCAGAAAGTAGTATTTTAAATGGGTCTTTATCAGAGTGACTGATGACTGAATAATAGGTATTTTCAGAGTTCTATATATTTATTTAACATTAAGGCATTTCATCAGATGGGATTTGCCTTCTTAACTACAGAAAGTTTTTATGACTGCCTTTTTGTTCCTAGATATACTTTTCATTTAGGCTACAGTTATTGGTAATCTCTTTTCTATTTTCCTGCTATCCCTTCATATTTTGTGTTGCTCTGGATCTGATTAAGTTCTATCTTTTTCTTTTGCCATCAAGACAGTTCATAAGACTTCAAGATATACATTTTACAAACTTGGTTCACTGCTGATTTTATTATACCTTCCTATTCTTATTTCCCTTTTTAAAAATCATTTCTCTCATTAGTTTGCTTTTGTATGTATAACTTTGAGAACTGCCCTGACCAAACCATAATTTTTATCCTGAATAAGGTTATATTAATTTGTGCCTTCATGTATATACTGTCAAGAATTCACTTTCTATGTGGACCTCACAGTAAATGTCTTGGGTTAGGGAAATCTTTCCAACATAAAGCCACAATTCTTAAGCTAGAAGATGCAGGAGAGAGAGAGAGAGAGAGAGAAAGAGAGAGAGAGAGAGAGAGACAGAGAGAAGTGAAGTCTTAGAAAAACGAAACATATTTTACACCACATCAATTTTAATTGGTAATTTTGAGGATAATCATTAGAAAATAAACAATATATTAAAATAAAATATTTTCAAGCATTTTAAGAACTAAATGTGAAGGTTATTAGGATTTCATGAAAGACTATTCATCCTCCACACCTCCAAACTTCCTCTTATTCACAACAAAGGAGAAGATTCATGATTTCATAAGATATAGTCCATTCTGCCCTTTATCAAAGGTAAGATTTCCTTGGAAGTGAAAATGGTCTAGATCATGAGCTCATTCCATTCCTTTGGTCTTGGAAAGGGCTCACAAGAGTCTCTAGGTGAGACCATAAAAGTGGCCAGGCAATGGTTTTAAAGAGAAAATAGGTTCTAATCTCCTTTTAAACTTTTTTTTTATAAGGCAGAGAGATCACATTAAATGGCAGCCAATATTAGCTTATTATAACTCTAAACTAAACACAAAGCAGGAAACAAGGTGATCTCTAAAATAAGAAGGATTTTAACAAATAATTGTTTGTAGAAAGTACTTGTTCTTATCTGTTTTAAGGGAGGAGTTTTATTGGCTTGGTTTCCTCCAAAATTTGTTTCTGAGACAAGCATTTGGGTGCTAGTGGTTTATCTGAAAAGAGATTCAAAGAAGCCGGGCGTGGTGGCGCACGCTTGTAATCCCAGCATTTGGGAGGCTGAGACCGGAGGATCCGGGTTCGCGGCCAGCTTCAGCTACCTAGTGAGGCACTCCGCAACTTAGTGAGACTCGGTTTCAAAATAAAGAATAAAAAATAGGGCTGGGGGTGTAGCTCGGAGGTATAATGCCCCTGAGTTCAACCCCCAGTACCGCAAAAAAAAAAAAAAAAAAGAGATTCAAAGAAACATGTAAGAGAGTTAGATAGGCAGTGAAGATACAAAAGCCAATAGAGGTTTTGATAATAATCAACATTAGAGCTTCAGCCTACTGATGTTCTCCAAGATGCTGTGTGTTAGTTTGGTGCAGCAAGAAGCAGATCCTAAAAAATATTAACTGTGCACAAGATTTAGTAGATTAAATGCATGTGAAGGGAAAAGGGATGGAAGCTGGAGGAAGAGGAGAGAGCTGGGTAACCACAGTGGAGATCTCATCCCTATGAAAGAGTGTGGGAAGGAAGAAGGGTTAAGTAGGAAGACTCTCAGGCTATGTTGCACTTCTAACCAATGTGCACCTCAACCAATTTGGAGCCAGTGTTGTCTATTGGAGGAGATTGACAGCTCTCAGAAATGGGCTTGCCTTAGTACTTCTACTGCTCCCAGTTATTGGCTGGGAGTTCATTTGTATAAATTGTGGCTTTGGTATGAAAGCAATCTTTTCCCTCACAGGCATTTCCCCTAACAAATCTCTTACACTTTTCATTTTGTCTTGGTGTCTACTTCTTCAAGGACCTAAATGAACACAGGTGGCAATGAAAATTACTCAAGAAAACCGTTACTAAAATGGGAAGTTGACAGTACTGGGAGGCTGAGATATAGGGTTGCAAGTTTGAGACCAGCCTCAGAAATCTAGTGAGACCCTCAGCAACTTAATGAAACCATCTCAAAATAAAAGTAAGCTCAGACTTGTTGGCATATACCTGCAATCTCAGTCCTTGGGAGGCTGAGACAGGAGGATCGCAGGTTTGAAGCCAGCCTCAGCAACTTAACGAGACCCTCAGCAAACTCAGTGAGACCCTGTTTCAAAATAAAATAGGGCTGCTGTGTAGCTCAGAGGTAAAACACTCCTAGGTTCAATCCTCAGTACCACACACACACACAAGGGGACTTGAGAGTGGCACACTCACTGCTTACCAAGCAAGGAAGGTGCTATCCTGTGTGGTAGGTGGGGCACAAATGGTCCCTAGGACAAGGCAGTAGCTCATTTGCTAACAGTTTTACCAATGGTAACATGGGAGTATGTCCTAACTGCAAAAATCACTATTGCAATTATTGCAACAATTCAGATATTTGAAAGGTGTCTAGGAAAATGCTTGTAAATGCTGCAGAATTGACTAATTACTGCTAAATTGAACTGATAACCTAAAGAGAAATAATGAGAAACTGAAGGTCATTGACAAGTAATTAAATGATAAATGTGAGAGCCATGGGACCAAGGGGTAGCTTACAAAAAAGCACTTATCTCCTGCAGAGGAAAAGCAGACATAGCTGATTGGCAGACTGAAGAGTCGATAGAGTTGTAGAACTTCTAAATACTAAGCAAAACCAGGTCCTGAGATGGGACAACTTTGGGACCCTGAGATAGGAACATCTAGGTAAGTAATCTTGAGGACATTGGTTCTGAAGACCCCTATACATCATAAGAGCCTATAGAAGTGGTTCATTCTTCCCCAGAAAGAGGAAGCATTTCCATGGTATTGGAAGGTGTGCAGAGGTCTCCTTCCTGGAAGGAAGCAAGTGTGCTCCTCAGGAACCGCTCAGTCTCCTATCTTTAAGCGGATAATAAAGGTAAAATCCCAACATCACTCAACTGGGAACATCCTGAGCC
>PVLC010016799.1:0-26660 GCA_004027655.1 Graphiurus murinus
TTAAAGACCTCTATAAGGAAAATTATAGAAAGCTGAAGAAAGAAATCGATGAAGACCTTAGGAGATGGAAGGACCTCCCATGCTCTTGGATAGGCAGAATAAATATCATCAAAATGGCCATCCTCCCAAAACTGATCTACAAATTCAATGCAATACCCATGAAATTGCCAAGGACACTCCTCACAGACATAGAAAAATCTGTCCTTAAATTCATCTGGAAAAACAAAAAGCCCAGGATAGTCAAAGTAGTTCTTAGCAATAAAAACCATGCAGGAGGCATCACAATACCTGACTTTAAACTCTACTACAAAGCCACAGTAATAAAAACAGCATGGTATTGGCACAAAAACAGACACATAGACCAATGGAGCAGAATAGAAGATGCAGAAACAGACCCACAGACTTACAGTCAACTGATTTTTGACAAAGGAGCCAAAAGTATACACTGGAAAAAAGATAGTCTCTTTAACAAATGGTGTTGGCAAAACTGGTTAACCACATGCAGGGAGTTCTTCATATATTCTTGATATTAGTCCTCTATCAGAGCAGTAGCTGGAAAAGATCTTCTCCCATTCTATTGGCTCTATATTGAGGTGCTTGATAATTTCCTATGCTGCACAGAAGGTCTTAAATTCAATGCACTCTCACATATTCATCCCCATTTTAATATCTTGTGTCTTTTACCTGTGCCCATATGAAGTGTTGGTCCTATGCCCTCTAGAAATAACTGCAAAGTTTCTGATCTAATTTCCAGGTCTTTGCTCAATCTTGAATTGACTCATATGCAGGGAGAGAAAGAGTGGGTTTTATTTTCATTTTTCTACATATGGATAACTAGTTTTGTCAGTACCATTTGTTGAAAAGGTTATCTTTTTTCCCCCTTATGTTTTTGGCCCCTTTACCAAAACTCAATTGGATGCAAGTGTGTAGATTTGTTTCTGAACCTTCTATTCTGCTCTGTTGGTCAATGTATCTGCTTTTGTGCCAATATCATGCTATTTTTAATATTATAGCTCTGTAGTATAGTTTGCAGTCAGGTATCATGATGCCTCCTGCATGGTTGTTATTGCTGAGAATTATTTTGGCTATTATGGGGCTTTTGTTGTTCCATAGGAATTTAAAAACTGACCTTTCTAGATCTGTGAAAAAAGACAATAATATTTTAATGGGGAGTGCATTGAATCTGTAGATCACTTTTGGAAAGACATGCATTTTGATGGTATTTATTCTGCCTATCCAAGAGCATGAGAGATCCTTCCACCTTCTATGATCTTCTTCAATTTCTTTCTTCAATACTTTATAATTGTACAATATAGAGGTCTTTTACCTCCTTGGTTAGATTTATTCCTAAGAATTTTACTGTTTTTAAGGTTATTGTGAATGAAATTGTTTTTTGAATTTTTTTCAGTGATTTATGGTAGGTATATAGAAAAGCTTCTAATTTTTAGACTGATTTTTTAATCCAGATATTTTGCTGAATTTGTTAATCAGTTCAAAAGTCTTTTGGTTGATTTTATTTGGTATTCTAAGTATAGGATCATGTCATCTGCAAACACAGATAATTTCAGTTCTTCTCTCCTATTTGTATTCCTTTGATTTCCTTCTCTTGCCTTATTGCTTTAGCTAGAGTCTTAAGTACTATATTTAAAAGAAGTGGCAATAGTGGGTATCCTTGTCTTGTTTCTGATTTTAAGGGGAATTCTTATAATTTTTCCCCATTCAATATGATGTTGGCTATAGATGTATATAATTGCCTTTAAAAAATGGGCAAGTGAACTAAACAATTAACAAAAGAAGAAATACAAATGGCCAATAAATATATGAAAAGGTGTTCAACATCATCAGCAATAAGAGAGAAGCAAATCAAAACTTCCCTGAGATTTCACCTAACCCCAATTAGAATGGCAATAATTAAAAGTACAAACAATAATAAATGCTGATGAATGTGGAGAAGAGGAACTCTGATTCATTCTTGGAGGGATTAAAAATTAGTGCAACCATTTTGGAGAACAATGTGGAGGGTCCTCAGAATAACAGGAATAAACGTACCATATGACCCAGCTATACCATTTTTGGGTATCTATCCAAAAGAACTGAACCAGACTACCATAGTAATACATGCATATCTATGTTTATAACTGCAGAAATAATAATTGACACACTATGGAACCAGTCCAGATGTCCATCAACAGATGAACAAATTATGAAATTATGGGATATATACACAATGCAATTCTATTCAGCCATAAAGAAAAAATTATGCCATTTGCAGGGAAATGGATGGAAAATATTATGCGAAGTGGGATTGGTCAGTCACAAAAAGGGAAAGGTCAGATGTTTTCCCTCATATGTGAAAACTAGAGAGAAATTGGGACACAGGAAGAACTCCAAACAACCTAGGGAAAACCTAAGTGAAGTAAAGGAGGGTACCTAACTGAGGAGACAGGAAGAGGGAGGAATACTTGAAGAGGGAAACCTGTCAGTGGGTATGATGTACATACACAAACTGACCAATGAATATCACTGTGTCAAAAACTGGAAGGTGTGGAGGGGAGAGGTAGTGGGGTGGGAAATGGGGGATGAATCATCAAGTTCTGTGTACATGTATGCCCTGAACTTCAGCAATATGTATGATTACAATGCAAGAATAAAAAAGAAAAGAGAAAAATGAACACTTTATATTTGGGAGTCTGAGACAGGAGGATTTCAGATTCAAGAATAGCCTCAGCAATGTAGTGAGACTCTAAGCAACTTAGTGATTCCCTGTTTCAAAATAAAATATAAAAAAAGGGTTGGGAGTATAGCTTGGATGTGGAATTCCCCTGTGTTCTATCTTCTGTACCACACACATGCAAATAAATAAATAAATAATAAATAAATAAGAAGAAAAAAAGAAAAGTGATCAAAAGATTTGAACATTTCCTTTAAAACAAAGGAATGCCACATGCTTAAACACTATATAAAATGCACCTCAGCTTGGCATGGTGGCACATGCTTGTAATCTTAGTACTTGGGAGGCTGAGACAGAAAGATTGTAGGTTCAAGGACAGCCTCAGCAAGTAGTGAGACGCTCATCAACCTAGTGAGACCCTGCTTCAAAATAAAAGAATAGAATAAAATAGGGCTGAGGATGTGTATCTGAGGTAGTATATGCCTGGGTTAAATCCCAAGCACCACAAAACAAAATACATCTCAACCTGACTAGTAGTCAAGAAAATGTAAATTAAACCACAATGTGAGATCATCACTCCCATATCAGATTGGCAAAAATTTAAATCTGATAATATACAGTTCTCAAAATAACATTAGTAATCAGAAATTCTAATGCTATGCTCATTGGAGTCTATAATTAATACAAAAAACCTTGGAAAACATTTGAGAATTATCAAGTAGTGTTGAAGACATATGCACTCTGTAGCTGAGCAATTTCACTTTTAAACATATGCCAAAGAAAAGTTTGTGTATGTATGCACCAGGTGATATTGAAAAGTTTTCTCATAGTATTTTTATTTTAATAATCTAAACTAGAAACAATCCATAGGTACATTGTTAGTGAAGATAAGAATAATATATATATGGCATTTTTCTCATTGTTAGCATATGAACTGAAAATATTGGTGGATGTGGCCATATTTTCTGAAATGATTATTATGCTCAAGATTTTTCCATAACTATGCAAGTTATTTGACCTTAGAGTGGAATGTAGTGAATGACAGTACATCCCTGTTTAGTAGTACTAAGATCTATTCCCAGGATAAGAATATTTTAAAAATATAACGAATTTTCTTTTGTTGCTTACTAAAGATTTCACTTAACATATTTTAGTTTATTAGCATATATAGAAATATACACAAAGTTAAAGAAAAATTGTTATAAAATTAATCATTACACCATTTTATTCATGTAAGCTTCATTTTCCTGATTTAGTAAATAATGAGAAATATAAATTAATCATCTAGAATTTATTAGCGAACAACAGAATACCTGAATAATTGTAGATAAAATGAATAGAAGTTGTCTTCCCTCACAACACTATTTTTCAGAACACTATCATATTGTTTTCTTTAATAATTTTGTCTAGCCCTCTGTACCAGAGTCATCCTAAGCTGCAGAGTAGACTGGAAAAAAATAATTTATATACCTAGTGTCTATAGAATGTAAAGAGAAAGGGCTAAGAAATTAATATGAGCCAATACAGCACTGGACACACTCACATTATTTACCCCACAGGGATGTTATGAGGATCAAGCATGCTCTAAGATTTGAAAATATTTCATAACAAGCTAATGGAAGAACTTGCTGTGCATATCTGGTTTGTTTTTGTTTGTTTTGTTTTTTGTTTTTTTTGCTATACGGGGAATTAAACCCAGGAGCATTCTACCTCTGAGCTACACCCCTATCCTTATTTTTTTATTTTGAAACAGGATCTCACTAAGTTGAAGAGGGCTTCACTAAGTAGCTGAGGCTGGCCGTGAACCTGAGATCCTCATATCTCATCCTCCCAAGTACTGGGATTACAAGCATGCACCACCATACCTGGCTGTGCATATCTTTTAATACTAATGATTTTCATGTCTTTTACTGGAATCAAATTGTGATTCAATGATTAACTACTAAAGAAAAAGATCTCATATGCAAGCACTGTACTACATCAAAAAATCTACTATTTTTTAAAAATCTATTCTGAACATCAGCTCAGATCTGCTTTCAGTATAGTCTTTGGTTTTGCGCAGGAAAGAATATCTCAACTTGATACCATGAGAAAAATCCCTTTCCTTTCTAGGAGATGAAACTGGAAAGATTGTCAGATTACTTATCTCTGACTAAAGTTTTACTGTGGATAGATGGAAGATAAAGAGAAAGTATTCCCTATGGAAATAGCATGGAAAAGCTGATATTGATTTTTGCAAAACAAATTCAGAATAACTCTTGTAGTCTTTGGGTGTATCTAGGTCACTGTGAAAAAGCAAGACTGAAATATTTTTCTAAGAGATAAGGATAAATACAATTATTTCTTACACATGATTATTAAATTGATTCAGAACATTTTCATTATTATACCAAGTTTATTTCAACCAAGTAAAAATTACACATGTATACAAGCTGGATGAAGAAAATGGCTTTGAAAACATCATGTATTTAGATGAGTTTTCCACTAAAATCTTGTGATAACATTAATTCCAAAATCTCAAGTAAAGTCATTTATCTACAATTCTATTATTTAAAAGGTACAGTCCCTTCACCTACGATTAAATGGCCCAAAAATAGTTAGCTTAGAGAGTGGCTATTTCTCTCTTTGAACTCCAAAATCATGTAAAATACCACATGGGCACTATAGAAGCTATCAAAATAATAGCCTTCAGTATTGACCAAAGTAGTATTTTAATAATTTCAACATACTAATACAATGAACTATAAAGAAAAATATCAACAGCCTGAAATTATTTCTGTTTGCAAATAGCATGATCCTAAATTAAGAAGACCTACCCCCCCACACACACACACAAACCTCATCCAAAAGAGTTCTAGAGCTGATAAAACAATTCAGCAAAGTAGCTGGACACAAAATCAACTTAAAAAATCATTAGCTTTTCTATATACCAATCATAAATCCAGGGAAAAAGAAATATGGAGAACAATTCCATTCACAATAATCTCAAAGAAATGCTTAGGAATAAATGTAACCAAGGAGATAAAATATCTCTACAATAAAATTATAGAACACTAAAGAAATTGAGGAGGACCTCAGAAGAGAGAAGACCTCCCATATTCTAGAAAAGGCATAATAAATATCACAAAATGGCCACATTACCAAAAGTCATATACAGATTCAATGCAATTCGTGTTAAAATACCAATGTCCTTTTAATTTTCCTAAAATTTATAGGGAAGAAAAAAAGACCCCACATAGCCAAAACAATTCTCAGCAATAAGAGTCATGCTGGAGGCATCACAATACCTCATTTCAAATTATACTGCAGAGATATAGTAATAAAACCAGCATTGTACTGGCACAAAGAAAGATACATAAACCAATGGAACACAATACAAGACATTGAAGCAAATTCTTACACTTACAGCTAGTCAATTTTTTACAAAAGTGCCAAAAACATATGCTGGAGATGAGACAGTCTTTTAAAAAAATCGGTACTAAGAGAACTGGTTATTCATAGGTAGAAGGTTGAAATTACACCCCAGTCTCTCACCTTGCCCAAGAATCAAATCAAGATGACTGAAAGAGCCATGAACAGTGGCACATATCTGTAGTTCCAGTACTTGGGTAAATGAGACAAGAGAATTGCAGGTTTGAGGCCAACCTAAGCAACTTAGCAAGACTCTCTTTCAAAAAAAGGAATGCAGGTGTAGCTCAGAGGTAGAATGCTTCTTAGTTCAATCACCAGTGTAAAAAAATATATAAAATACCTAGAAATCAGAAAATAGACTTTCTAATTAGTAGATGAGGTCATAGGACTAATTGTCCAACATATAGGTAGAGGTTTCCACAATAAGACTACCAAAGCTCAGTAAATAAAAATAAATATTAATAAATGAAATGACATTAAATTAGAAAGCTTATGTGAGCAAAGGAAACAATCAAGGGCTTGAAAAGTGAACCTACAAAATGGGAGAAAAATTTTGGTAACTACTCTGCCAGCTACTCCTCTGATATAGGACTAATATCTTGAATATATAAAGAACTTAAAAAACCTAAGACTAAAAGTCAAATAATCCAGTCAAGAATGGTCAATTAAACTAAAAAGACACTTCTTAAAGGAAGAAATACAAATGGCCAAAATACATAAAAAATGTTATACATCACTATCAATCAAGGAAATGCAAACTAAAATTACACTGATATTCCATCTGGTATCATTAAGAATATCAATGATAATAAATCCTGGTGATAAGGTAGAGAAATAAGAATCTTTATACATTGTTGGCAGGATTGAAAATTAGTACAGCCACAATGGAAGTCAGTTTAGAGGTTTCTCAGAAGAATGAGTATGGAACATTCAGATGACTGAGCTACACTAGTCCTGGGTATCTTTCCAAAAGAATTGAAGACAGAATATTATAGTGCTACATACATGTATATCCAATTGTAGAGCAGCACAATTCACAATAGCAAAACATAATGGGATTTTACACAGCCATAAAGAAGAAAAATTATGTAATTTACAGTAAAATGAATGGAACTGGAAAATATTATACTAAGTCATATTAGCCAGACTCAAAAAGTAAAGAGAATTATGTTTTCTCTCATATGTGTATGCTAAAAATAAACTAGAAATTCTTTCAAATAAATGAGGAGAAATAGCAGAATAGTGGAAGGATTTGATGAAGGATTAGTTCAAACAATCCTACATATACTTGTGGAGATATTGATACCAATTTCAATATTGTAAGTTGGAAGGAAAAGAAACTGAGGTGGGTTCTGGGGGGAAACGAACCAGGTTCTATGTACACACATGTTTCTATCACAGCAAACCTTAATATGATGTCTCTAGTGAAAGTTCAGTCCTAATTGCCAATCTTATATCTGGGTTTTCTTTTTCCAGATCTTGTTTCCATAGTATCTCCCTACCTGATTAGATTTCTTCGTTTGGATTTGCTTGAATTGAATTGGTTTAGCAACATTATTTGCTATCATTGGGAAGGCAGGCCAAAATTATCTAGTCTGTGGTAAACCCAAAGGAAAGTCCTGTTTAGGGTTTTAGATGGGCTAGTCTCACTTCATTTTCAAAAAAAAAAAATAAAAACAAACTATAACATACAAATTGCTATTTTTTTTTTTACGGTACTGGGGATTGAACTCAGGGGCATTCTACCTCCGAGCTATACTCCCAGCCCCTATTTTTCATTCTTTATTTTGAAACCGAGTCTCACTAAGTTGCAGAGTGCCTCACTAGGTAGCTGAGGCTGGCCGCGAACCCGGATCCTCCGGTCTCAGTCTCCCAAATGCTGGGATTACAAGCGTGCGCCACCACGCCCGGCTTACAAATTGTTATTAATTTTATTTTCTCATAAGATTATTTTATTTATTTTTAATTTTTTTTCGGCACTGGGGATTGAACTCAGGGGCATTCTACCTCCGAGCTACACCCCCACCCTTATTTTTTTATTCTTTATTTTGAAACCGAGTCTCACTAAGTTGCGGAGTGCCTCACTAGGTAGCTGAGGCTGGCCTCGAACCCAGATCCTCTGGTCTAAGCCTCCCAAATGCTGGGATTACAAGCGTGTGCCACCATGCCTAGATATTTTTAATTTTTTATAAATAAGATTATATTGCTACCAATTTTCTATTAAATATTTTATAATGACTGTGTGGAGCACAAAAATTAACAAAATAATTTATACTTTCATTGAAAAGCAAATCAACAAATATTTTGACTCCATGAATAAAACAGTGTGTATCTCCAATGTCAAATACTTCTAATGCAAAAAGAAGGCAATAACATATCAAGACATGATATTAGCTCATAATTATAGATTTTTATGAATAGCGAATCACTTTGCTTTATGTGTTTAAATAGGTGTTCAAGTTTAATTATACATTAACCCAATGAAATATGTATTCATTAGTATACCCAAAGGGACAGCAAATACAAAATGAAGCTACATATATTGAAATATGTATAATAATATTAATAATAGTCATATAAATATAAATATTTCTATTAAAATACTAATAAATTCAAAACCAGAAATAGTGTTATAAGTTGAATTTGTGTAATATACAAACTTATAAAGAAATGGATGCAAGCCATAACAGTATTTGTGGAGAAACAGTTCCAGCCTTGAATGCAGGCTCTATATGAGACATAAATGAGGTTAGATACTATGTTTGCTGATATACTTGGAAAACCAAGTGTGAGAAAAAGCAGACTTTTTCTACAGCCACATAGTGTTCTGCCGGAATTTATTCTTATGATAAAGAAGCAAGCTTCTTGGCATGGTAACTGGTAAACTATGTTCTTGATTTCTAACATTCTGAGTACAGACTAGTCTGGGAAAAGAACAAAAATATTTATTACAAGGAGACTTAAAACAAAGGGGGTTTATAGATTGAAATATTATTGCATCTCTACCTGAGTTACACAGAAAAGCTTGTAACACAAAATATCTTATGATTTTATGAAAGAAAGCCTATCTATTGTTTTTCTGTCTATAAGTATCTAGCTGAAGCTTTCAATAAACATGCAGTTGCTGAACCTGTCATGCTCTGCATCCCCTGTGTCCCGTGACCCTTACCCAGGGAACCCAACGCACTAGACGTAGACAAGTATTAACTAGTTTCTTTAAGTCCTTTATGAGGTTATCTTTTTAGTACATAAAAGTCTCCACTGAATTGGGAGCTGTAACTAGAGGAAAATATAACAGGTAAGAGATTGTAAGTGTATCTACAGAAGAGATTCTTAGATAAGGAGAAAGGCATAGTACCAGATACAAAAGTTCCCCCACTTTTATTTTTATAAAATACTATAGATCTAGGAAATACTTAAAATCTGTTACTCTCTAGAGCAAAAGAACTCACAGGATATGTATATTATAAAGGGAGATTTATCAAAACACTTGTGGCCCCTAGTCCATTTTTCTATTGGAGTCCTCCTTTCCTTCTGAAATTTCCTGAGCACACTCTACTGTCTGCCTAGCTGCTTTCTAGGTCTTCAAACTTCCTCTCACTAACCAATTCCAAAGACTCACAAAACACAAGATCAAACATGTAGTAGCAACCCTACTCCTATAGTATCAATTTCTCTCTTGGTCAACATTATTACTGCCTTAATTCAAAATGACTGACTACAAAAATTAGAGAAAAATAGACTTATTTGCTCACAGTTTTTGGAGATTTAGAGGTTCAGTCCATGTGAGGGCAAGTCTGAAAAGTGGTGGTGGCAATGGACATGGTAGCCAAAGGTGAAGAGAGGGAGAGCGTTAGCTCCACTCTCACATCATGGTGACAAGAAATAGGGAGAGACAGAGAGAGTGAGTGAGCAAGGGAAGGAGAAACCATATAATCCCCAAGGCCACAGCCTCAAGGATGTCTCCTTAGGAATCAAGCCCCACTTCGAACATTGCTACCTTGCTTCTGTGAGTGCTAGGGGGCCATTCGGTTTGTAAATGTTTGTAGTATTAAACATTACAAATATTAATAAAGAATCAATTGAAAAATATTGAGAAATTAGGAGTTCTGAAAAATACTTAAAAGATTTCCTCTGTATCAGTAATTATCCCTTTAAAATAAAATGGAAAAATTATTTAAACTTTTTAGAAGTAAAGTTAAAATCAAACAAAACAAAGCAGACAATGATGCATTACAGAGTTTTGGACCAACTTTTCCCATAAGAATAAGTACAAATTTCTGAACAAAATACAAACAGATGCCTCAAGACATAAACATATTAAAGTCAATCACTAAGCTGAACGTAAGAAGAAGGGAGGGGGGAGGGAATGGGGTGGGAGTTGAGTAAGGGTTTAATGAGTGTGGTATGCATGTAGGCCTCTACCAACTTGTACCTCATTAAGATGGATGATTACTTTGCACTAAGGGAAAAAAAAGACATTAGAAAACTACCAACACAGAAAGGGTTATGAGGATGCAATCTCAAACAAAAAGTAGGTGACTAGTAATTGACCCCCACTCCTGCCTCAATAAAAGCATTTTAGTTTTCAATATCAGTGAATGAGAGGCTACAAATTTGACTAGAAAATATCATCACAAAGTTTTAAATGCTGATCTGAGTTTCCACTAATCTCACATAGTTGAAAGGTCATGGTAGGCTTTTGGGGTCTACCATGGAAGAGGACCTACGAAACCTAGTAAACACCAAGAGATTTTTCACTGGAAATCAAAAGAATTCTTACACTAATTCTAAATCCAAATTTCAAATTATTCTATCTGACTTTATGCTTCCTTTAACTGTTTTTAAATGATGGAAAAAGCAAAAATAAATGCTGCCAAATGAAATTTCTATCACAAAATATTTAAAAATTTGTACACAACCTTCATAAAAATGCACACAATTAAATATGCACATTTACAAAGTAAAACACAATCTATAGAAACACCTTTACCAGATGTAATGAAATCTTTTGTTCCTTTTGAATCTTTTTTGTTCCTTTAAGAAATTAGATAAAAACTCACTTCAATTAATGCCACAACTCACAAGCAGCACACAAAATACATTTTTCAAAAACACTAATCTAAAGAATGTCTATATGCTATAAGATGGAAAATGATTTGTTGAAAATGTGTGCAGTGTCCATAGATATTTTACTAAGTAAAAATATAGTGTGACTGTTCCTAAGTCAACTGCAAGTTTTTTTATATCATTATATACTTATGCAAGATGCTATATTAATGCAGGCAGGGAAAAGAGTACACAGAACCTAAATGCATATCTTTAGCAAATCCCTGTCCATGTATAATTACCTCAAAATAAAAAGTTTAAAATAATTAAAAGTCCATAAATGAAGAGTTATATATTATCACACAAATTGTTATGTTTATTTTTATCATGAAAATTCAGAACTATAAATACAACATGGCAAATATTAGTTAATAGGTAGATTATTAATTTATCATCAAATGATAGTCTTTTTTCACCTTTTATTTTTTATTTTTTTTGTGGTACTGGGGATTGAACTCAGGGGCATTATACCACCGAGCTATACCCCCAGCCCTATTTTTTATTCTTTATTTTGAAACCAGGTCTCACTAAGTTGTGGAGTGCCTCACTAGGTAGCAGAGGCTGGCCCCGAATCCAGATCCTCCGGTCTCAGCCTCCCGAATGCTGGGATTAGAAGCATGCGCCACCACGCCCGGCTCTTTTTTCTCCTTTTAAAGTGATAATATATTAATAAGTTTACAAGATAATACATAGATTAAATTTAAAAATGAATAGTCTACTTATTATCCAAAAAATGAAACTTTTTCTACCATTAAAATAAGATAATTTGTGCTCTTATTTGTTTTTGTCCATTTTCTGTTACTACAACAAAACACATAAAACTGGGTAACTGGTAAATTAGCTCACATTTCTGTAGGCTTGGAAGTTCAACATCATGTTGACTCATCTGGTCAGCTTTAAATCATAGTGGAAGGGAGAAAGCAAGTAGATGCCCATGAAAGCGAGTTGCATGGTAAAAGAGGAATCCAGAGAAAGTCTCTATGAAGATACTATCTTTACAGTAAACAATTCTAGTGAGAACTTATTTAGTCCTGTGAAAACTAATTAAGTCTCATGAGAAAGACATTCAATCATTTTTAAAGGCCCAAGCTCCCAACACCACTACACTGGCAACCCAATTTTAATATGAGCTTTGGCAGGAACAACCACATCAAAACCATAGTGTGTTATTACCAAAAAGTTGCCAAAAATAATTAACATTTAATTAATTCTTATTTCTTTGGCATGTAGAAAGCATCAAATTTCTTGTATATTATCTCATAGAACTTTAATACATTGATATTGAAATAATTATTGATTATATATCATATTTTGTAAACATGAAAAAAGTTAATTTGAGAACACATTTTTTCAAATTCCAAAGTAGTATGAAAATAGAAACAATTATATTACTTCAAAATTTGATACCTTACCAAATAGTTTTTAATACACATTCATTTTCTATTTAGAAAAGATTTATCTATTTGCAGGAGATCTATAATGTTTTAGCAAGTTTTTTTTTTGCCACTGTGATCAATTAACCTAATAAGTACAATTTAGAGGAATAAAGAATTATTTAAGTTCACATTTTCAGAGGTTTCAGTCCATGGCTGGACAGCATCATGGTGGGAGGAAGTGTGGTTGAGATATGACACCTTCACATCATGGTGACCAGAAGCAGAGACCAAGAGGAGTGGGCCAGGGACTAATATAGTCTCCAAGGCCATGCCTCCAGTGACCCACCTCCTCCAGCTTTCCTTCAACTTTGAACCTTCCTGCAGCAGGGCCCATGCCTTCAACACATGAGCCTTTTGGGGGGACATTCCAGATACAATCCACAATATACATGTGTAAAATACACACACACACACACACACACACACACACTCACACACACACATATACATTATATGAGTTCAATTCTCAGCAAAGCAAAAAAAAATGAATTGTATATCACAGAATTGTTATAATCTGCTAATATATACATATATATTAGTAGGTATATATATCTACTTATATATATTATATGTATATATATACAAACACACACATATATATATATATATATATATATATATATATATATATATATATTATTGCTTTCGCTTTACTAGGAATTTAACTCAAGATGTCAAGCATGCTAAGACTAAACTACATCCCAAGCCCTTGCAGGATATATTATTGTCAATTAATTTTATAAATTTCTCTAGTTAGATTCTATTACATCATTATTTTTATAGAAAATATTGTGAATTATTTGTTTGAGGTGATCATTAGGGCAAAACTTTGCAATTTGACAGCCATATCACTCCAAATGATATACCTAGATATAGGTAAATATTCAAGATCTAAAGGGTACAGGTCAAGAAAGGTGTGAACTGTTAAAAGGGCTAGGAAAATAGTCAAATACAGTTAAGTGAGATTAGTCAGTCACAAAAAGTAAAAATACAAATGGTCTCCCTAATATGTGGAAGCTAGGGAGAAAGTGGGTCATAAGAGGGACTCTAGACAAAGGAGAAATCTTAGATGAGCAAAGAAGATGATTTAACTGAAGGTGATTTGGAGGGAGGGAAACACTAATGCACATGATATACTTTCACAAACATATCAAAGTCAGGCAATAAACGGAATATGAAAAGAAGGGGAGGGGAGAGGTAATGGGGTGGGAAATGGAGAAGGGTTAAAAGAGAGATGTGTGCATGTGTGCCTCTACTAGCTTGTACCTAACAAAGATGTATCATTATAATGCAACAATAAAAAATATAATATAATTGTATTAATTATGATGTCTCCATTTCTACACAAGTAGATCAGTAAAATAAACAAAAGAAAATCCAAGCACAACAGGAAAAAATTATCAAAATTTCTAGGAATGGACTTAAGATATAGCTGTAATATATGAGGATTAGAAAAAAATCTTACTGAATTATAGAACAAAGTACATCTGATAAAAATGGCCTATTGCACATATCAGAAAAAGAGAAAACAGATAGAAAGATTTCATACTTTCTTTAGTTAATTGAGTTATCACAGAATTAAAAGCCCAATGTGAAATTTTCATAAATACACAATTATATCAAGGTCACTCACTGAACTGAACTTGAGAGGGAGAGAGGACGAGGGAGCGGGGTTGGAATTGGGGAAGGGGTCAGATGAGAAATGTGCACACATATGTCGTTATCAATTTGTTCCTAACAAAGATGTATACATACAAAGCACGAATTATTACAATAAAAAAAGAAATCATTTTCTACCTATAAGATATAAAATTGGACTAGGTTGTTACATAGAGTATCTAAAAAAATTCACAGTTTATTTTCTCTCATTTGATTTTTCATGATTCATTGTTTTTATGATGATATGTATATAGTTTGTTTTTAATATCCCAATGCCTCAAACAAATATATATTATTAATTGTTTGAAAAATCTCAATAAAATCCCTGAAAAAAAATCAGCAATAAATTTGGAAAGAGAAGCAGTATTTAGGAATGTAAATTCAAATAATGAGTTTCCTGTATATGAGCTATAAAACTTTTGAAAGCAATTTAAAAAACTTAAAAAGAAGAAAAAACAAAAAATGCTAATGGATAAATTCAGACATATGAAGGCTCCTGAGTAGATACTGTTTTTTTCTTTGTGTATGTGTGTTTGAGTGGGGCCATGCTGTTCACACACACAATAAACATTGGATGGGAAGAAAATTTGATGAAAATTATTAAACTGTAATTTGAAAGTGATTTTGTTTTTTAGTTCATAGACATAGTACTGCTAAAATTCCTAGTAAAAAAATTAATAAAAAAAATATAAAAATCTAATAATAATAATGATGAAAAATATTTGAAACATTGAACTGTACAGTAAAGCTATAAAACATAAAACCATCATATAAAATAAACAACACAAGTTACCATGAGAAAGTTCAACATTTGCAACTAAATTTTATTATTTCCTGGATGCATTACACACAGTTTAAAGGTTATTCCTTAAAATATCCCAAATAATAATCTACCAATCAAGAGATATATCCATAACAATTAATTGAATGAAAAAGGAAAATGAGTATTAGATGAGTTTATAAAGTATGACATCCTTTTTTTTTAAAAGAAAGTGAAAATAAAGTCAGAAAAGACAAAATCTGCATGTTTATATATTATGGGATATATATATTTCATACAGGAAAATGATGAGGAGAAATGATGAAATTCTGTTGTTAAATATTAAAGGAAAGTTCATACTAAGTTTTAAATTCAGGTAAAACATAAGAAGATAATCTCTATTGAAGTTTTTCGACCCATTCATTATGTGTCTGTCAAATGCGTAATGTGAAAAAAACAAAGTAATGATTTAGAGCAGTTAATTGCAACACTTTGGTGCTTTATAGTAGTAAATATATTTTACATCATTTCATAACGTATCAGCAACAAAGTTAATTGGTTATTTGCCCCACTGAGTGGTACATTTAAATAGAGCAATTATGAATATTAAGATAAAACCATAATGGGGAAAATGTGTGCAGAATACTACAATATTTTAGCAGCAAAATAACATTAGAAAAACAGTAATCTTTTGATGAATTTTAGTATATAGTTTTATTGATAAAATGCAGTTAAATTGTGAAGTGCATTTGTTCAAGGAAACTTCTTTTATTATGCAAGTGTGTTCAATATTATTGTAATTACTCCTACTACTAATATTAGTGGTAATAGTACTACATAGTAGTAGTAGTAGTAGTAGTAGTAGTAGTGACGATTGAACCCATAGGCATTCTACCTATTAGCAGCTACATCCCCAGTCTTTTTGTTTTCTCAAATTTTGAAACAGGGTCTCACTAGGCTGCTAAGAGTATCACTAAACTGCCCAAGCTTGCTTCAAAACTGTGATCTTCCTGTATCAGCCTACCAAGCCCTAGGATTACAGGGATGAACCACCATGCCTGGATTCAATGTTATTAATGAGAATGAAGAACCATTATTTTCACTTAAAATCAAGACAGATAATATATATTGCCTGGAAAATAAATGTAGATCAATGCAATATCCATAATGTTAAACTGATAATTCATACATACATACATATATATTTATTAAAATGTACTCAATGTTTATTTTACATGCTACATCGAGTTCTTATTTACTGCATATAGAAATATTTAACTAACTCTTCACAACCTACCTGTGGCATGTAAACTATAATTAATTTTTTACAAGTTTGTCATCAGCATGCGTAAGAAAACCTGAAAACAGTTGTGAGCTACCAAGGAATATACTAATATAAACTATCATCTGATCATTCAACTTATTAACAAAATGCATTTCAGAAATGTTGATTTTGCACTTAAAACATACAAGCATGTTAGCAATATGTATTGTCTATTTATTAATATCAAGCCTTACTCTTAAACTTGAATCCATTTTACCAAAAATTCTTAAAGTTTTTAGGCATAGAGGTAGTTGATAGAGCAACCCCAGGTGAACTGGAAACAGAGTCACTTGAAACTTATTTTGTGAGTATTAGAACCCCCAAATTCAAGAAAGTGTCCAAGTTCTATGAAGCATATAATGAGCATAATCTCCAAATAAGTTCCACCTCAATTTTATTGAGAAAAGAACATACAACACATACTTTTACAATAGTGTGTATTAGGGACTTCTTTAAATTGTGATTCATGAGAAAGAGAGCTGTTATTATCCAAGAAGGAAAATCTAGAAACCCATGTTAAACAAAATGAGAAATGGAAGTTTATTCATGAAGAATGCAGATAGATGATGAATAGCTTTCATAATTACAAAAATTAATCTTAGTGATAAAAATAAAAATAAGCCCCAAATGAAATATGTAATCTAAAACTCTAGGAAAGAAAGGTGTTTTCAAGATGTTTATGATGAAAAATAACTTTACCAGAAAGATAAAATACAGAAAGTTAAAAAATACTAAAAAACACACATGTAAAGAAAAAATCAGTGTTATAAACTCTTAATACTTCATGATTTGTTATATTCATTTTAGAATTAAATTCATAATATAACTTAATGTAAACTTGGTAAATTGTAAAAGTAAGGTACAGGTAATTTTCAAAAGTAAATTGAGTTATATATGACATAAAAACAATGGATAATTCAAATATGAAAAAATGAAAAATATTTGAATTACAGAATTCGTATTACCATAATTGCATAATAATAATTTAGACATCTGGAGTTGGCTTATTCATTGACCAAAGTTCATCATAACTTATTTGAGAGTGAGCTGTTATACAAAGTTGATATTTGACAGAAAAACCATAGCTAAAATCTATCTTCAATTTAAAACACACCTGAATTCAGCCTACATTGGTTTAAATTTAAATTTCTGGGGGGCAGCAAGTGCTGTGTGCATGTATGTCATTGTCAACATGATTTGCATTATGATGTGAGACTATAATGCACCAATAAAAGCACATTAAAAATAATAAATAAATTTAAATTTCCTAAATTTTTAAATATTTAAAACAAGCTATATATGTAGTTTTATGACCAAATCTAGGTAATTAACACATGCACAACATCACAGAGTTATGTATTGTGGTGAGAACATTATGTATGTACTCTTAGCACTTCTCAAGAATACAATACATTATTGAATATAGCCATCATATGTAATAGTTTGGATTTATAATGTCCGCTGAGAACTCATGAAGAGTAGGCAGCTATGTTCAAGGTGAGACTTCACTGAGGAGGCATCCCTGGGAGTATTTCCTTGTAGTTTACATATGGTCCTTCTCCCCCTGCTCTTTCTCTTCCTTCTTCCCTTCATAATGTGAGAGCATAACCTTGCTCTCTCCCTCTCTCTGCTTCCTGCCTTCATGCCCTGAGCTCTGAAGATCTTCCCTGATATGGATTGAATCTGAAAACTCTAAAAACTGTGAGCAAATAAATCATCCTTCCTATAATTTGTGTGGTCTGTTTTTTGGATTACAGCAGTGAGAATATTGACTGATACACCACATTATGCAATAGATATATTGAACTTATTCTCTCTAATATCTCATGATCTTATTCATTTATTGAATTTTTAAAAATTATAGAAGTACATAGTAGAATGGTGATTTCAAGGGGGTGGTTACTTAGGGAAGGCAGTTGGAAAGACATTGGTCAAAAGCTATAAAATTGCTAATTTTCATTGTAATTGTTTGCACAAAAACATTTTTTGTTAAACACACTGTTTCTCAGTATTTTATTCTTTTTGATGGTATCATAAATGGCATTAGAGGAGGATCCAAGATGGCAATTGAGTGAAACAACTTTCCCCAGACGCTGTGATTTGGATCTGAATTTGGACCATAAAAAGAGCTTTTTAACAGAAGGGAAAAAAAAGCGAAAATTGAACCACAAATAAAGAAGATCCAGGAAGCAGAGCAGGGAGGACAAGGGACTCCACTGCACAGCAAACCAGGGCTCTGCAGCGAAGAAGTAGGCTGTGGAAAAACAGGACCAGGAGCCGCGGGGACCACCCAGACGCTGAGAGCAGCAAACTCCAGGACACAGCACCTCCGGGACCCCACACCGTACCCAGGCGGGGATTCCCTGCACCACCCACAGTGACCAGAACACGTGGGGCATTCAGCGTAAGCTCCTGTGGGTCTGTCCCAGCACACCACCTCAGTGCAGAAGAGTGACCGCCCAGAAGAGCTTGAAATAAGACGGCCATGAACACAGCTTCTTAACGGAAGCCCGAGCATGAAACGGGAGCTGTGGATCAGAGTCCAGGATGAAAGGGAGAAGCCGGCACACCGTGAAACAGCGGCCACCATCTTTCCCACTAGCCCCTCCCAACCAACTTCCTGCCATCTATCCAGACCATCACTGACCTGCGCCCCCAGTGACCAGAGGTAGAACAGGCCGAGCAGCAGGGATCCGGAACCGTCAAGCAGAGGCTTGGTGCAGGCCGCGGGCTCTACAGAACCTGGACTTGAAGCTGTGATGGTCACTCAGACGCTGAAAACTACAGGCATCTTGGCAGACCCAATGACCTGGCCTGATGTGGAGTGACATAGACCCCAGGAAAAACAAGGGAGTGGGTGCCACAAAAGCCTGCAGCAAACCGGCCGGTGAGGCCTTGCGTGCCAGCCCCTCCCAGCCAACATCCTGCCAGCTATCCAGACCTCCATTGTCCTCTTGTGCCCCCAGCGACCAGAGGTGGAGCAGGAAACAATGGAAATCCCAGCAGCAGGGACCTGTAAGTTGTATTGGGCCCCTGAGCTGCGGAAGCCCCTATAAGAATGATAGACACAGGCACCCGCCCTTCTACAGGTGCACATAGGGCATCTGAAAAGGCCCGAGATTTAGACTGCACTCTTGCCAACAGCAAAGGCAGAGAGAGAGAGAGAAACAGTCAGGCCCTGTAGAGAGCCCAGAAATATAAGCTAGCAGTGGGAAAGGCACCAATGAAACTCCCTCCCTGCACTGACAGCAAATAAAAATGATAGAGACACACTCGAAAATTTAAGCTCGATACTTACGAACTAGTAGGGTGTTTTTTCTAGTGGTTGGTTGCTGCTTTTACGTTTTGTGTGTTTTGTTTTTGTTTTGTTTTGGTTTTGGTGTTAAGTTTTATTGGTTTTTACTCAGTTTCCGTTCTGTATTGCCTTGATTTACTTATGTTTGTTTGGATGATTGCTTGTTTTGTTTTAACTTGCTTAGCTTGTTGAATCTCCTCCTTTTCCCTTTTACAAGCTTCCCCTCCCTCTCTCCTCCCTATATTCCTCTCCTCAACAGGGTACCTCCTCCCTTCTCTTTTTCTTTTTTCTTTTTTTCCTGTCTCATATCAAGACCATCTCACACTACCACACTCAAAACTCTATGTTGATTACCAGAATCTCCTGACATATCTACTATCACTAATCTTTACAATACATCACAGCAACACACTCAACCTCTTATTCTGCTGGAACATACCTCTTCCCTGCATTCATCACTGTGACCTCTCACCCAACCTTTATCACTGATTAGAACCTGTCCCTGTATATACCTTCAGACACCTCTAACACCCTCCCCCCTACAGAGATTGGAAGAGAAAACTTACAAGAGCAGCAAAGATATAAATCTAAGAATAGGCTAAACATGGGAAGGAAAAATAACAAAGAAACAATGAGCTACCACAACCCCTCAATAACAGATCTCACCAACCCAGAATGGCAGAGATTACCAGAAGAACAACTCAGATCTTTAATAGTAGAAACAATACAGGATTTTCAGAAAGAATGTAGGCAGAGCTTTAGAGAAATAAAGGAAGAAATAAAAGAACAAATAAACAAAGAATTTGATGACATGAAAAGGAATCAGAGAGAAGCATTGAAGGAAGTGAAAGACGAAATAACTGAAATGGAGGCATCAATACAAACTATAAAAAGCAGATTAGATCACATGGAAAATAGAATATCACTCTTAGAGGATGACCACACCAAAAACGAATCTATAGTACATAATTTAGAAAAAAAATACGTCAGTATGAATTGGACATCGAAGAGATCTGGGCCAATTTTAAAAGAAGAATTAATGAGTAAATGTCAGAACCAGAGAAACAATAATTTCCAGGAAGCAAACAACTAAGCAAAGAAGAATAAAATCCACTGAAAACAGAAGTCAAAACTCAAAATATTAGGAATCAAAAATCATCTCTCAATAATCACATTGAATATAAATGGTCTCAACTCCCCAATAAAAAGGCACAAGGTGGCCAAATGGATCAAAACTCAGAATCCGTCTATATGCTGCCTACAAGAAACACACCTTACAAGCAAAGATTTCCACAAGCTAAAGGTGAGGGGATGGAGTAAGGTAATCCATGCCAATGGAACCCGAAGACACGCAGGAGTAGCAACCATGATATCAGATAAATTACACTTCAAGCCTAAGCTTATCATTTTTTACTAGTAAAAGCAGGTCATTTTTTACTAGTAAAAGGAATAATCCAGCAAGAGGAAATAACAATTATCAACATCTATGCCCCAAACACATGTGCAGCCACTTTCATAAAACAAACTCTATATGATACAAAGACACACATAGACCCCAATAAACTAATACTAGGAGAATTCAATACTCCTCTTACATCTCTAGACCGATCCTCTAAACAAAAGGTCAGTAGAGATGCCTCAGACCTAAAGAATACCATGAACCAAATGGACCTATTAGACACATATAGAATCTTCCACCCAACTACAACTGAATTCACATATTTATCAGCTGCACATGGAACCTTCTCCAAAATAGACCACATTCTGGGCCACAAAGCAAGCACTGGCAAATTCAAAAAATGCAACATAATATCCTGCATCTTCTCAGACCACAATGGAGTGAAACTAGAAATAAACTCCAAGAAGACCCAGAGTAACCATGGAAAAACATGGAGACTGAACACCACACTGCTGAAACAAGAATGGGTCATAGAAAAAGTAAGGGGGGAAATTAAAAAATTCCTAGAAACCAAGGAAAACAGAGACACAACATATCAAAACCTCTGGGACACACTAAAGGCAGTACTAAGAGGAAAATTTATAGCACTGAATGTCCACATAAAAAGAACAGAAAATCACCAAATAAATAACCTAATGACACAGCTCAAAGCACTGGAAAAACAAGAACAGTCCAACCCCAAAGCCAGCAGAAGTTGGGAAATCATGAAAATCAGAGCAGAAGTTAATGAAATAGAGAATAAAAAAACAATACAGAAGAGCAACAAAACCAAAAGCTGGTTTCTTGAAAAAATAAACAAAATAGATAAACCATTGGCCAACCTAACCAAAAGAAAGAAAGAATCAACCCAACTTATCAAAATAAGAGATGAAAAGGGTGAAACTACCACTGACAGTATGGAAATACAGAGGATCATCAGAAACTATTTTGAAAAACTATACTCCAACAAAATGGAAAATAGAAGAAATTGACAAATGTCTAGACTCATATAACCTTCCTAAATTGAGTCAAGATGATATCGAAAACTTAAATCATCCAATAACAATCAAAGAGATAGAAACACCAATAAAGAGTTTACCATCAAACAAAAGCCCAGGGCCAGATGGTTTCCCAAGTGAATTTTATAAAGTATTTATAGAAGAGCTAATCCCAAGATCCTCAAACTATTCCGTGAAATAGAAAGAAATGGGATCCTCCCAAACACATTCTATGAAGTCAACATCACATTAATACCAAAGCCAAATAAAGACAGCTCAAAAAAAGAAAACTATAGGCCTATATCATTGATGAACTTAGATGCAAAACTGCTAAACAAGATACTAGCAATGCACATTCAAAACCACATCAAGAAAATTATACACTATGACCAAGTCGGGTTCATCCCAGGGATACAAGGCTGGTTCAACATACGAAAAACAATCCATGTAATTCACCACATAAACAGAATCAAAGGCAAAAATCACATGATCATCTCAATTGATGCTGAAAAAGCATTTGATAACATCCAACACCCATTCATGCTTAAAGCACTTCAGAGAATCGGAATAGAAGGAACATACCTCAACATCATAAAGGCAATATACAGTAAGCCCATGGCCAATATTATATTAAATGGAGACAAACTGCAAGAGTTCCCACTAAAAACAGGAACAAGGCAAGGATGTCCATTATCACCTCTTCTGTTCAATATAGTATTTGAGACTCTAGCCAGAGCAATAAGGCAAGAGAAGGAAATCAAAGGGGTAAAAATAGGGAAAGAAGAACTAAAACTATCCCTTTTTGCAGACGACATGATATTATACTTAGAAGACCCAATAAACTCAACCAAAAAAACTTATAGACCTGATCAACAAATTCAGCAAAGTGATACAAAATCAATCTTAAAAAATCAGAAACTTTCCTGTATGCCAACCATAAATCCACTGAAAAAAAAATCCAGAAAACAATTCCACTCACAATAGCACCCTGAAAAATAAAATACTTAGGGATAAACCTAACCAAGGAGGTAAAAGACCTCTATAAAGAAAACTACAAAAAGTTGAAGAAAGAAATCGATGAAGACCTTAGAAGATGGAAGGATCTACCATGCTCTTGGATAGGCAGAATAAATATCATCAAAATGGCCATCCTCCCAAAACTGATCTACAGATTCAATGCAATACCCATGAAATTACCAAGGACACTCCTCACAGACATAGAAAAATCAGTCCTTAAATTCATCTGGAAAAACAAAAATCCCAGGATAGCCAAAGTAGTTCTTAGCAACAAGAACCATGCAGGAGGTATCACAATACCTGACTTTAAACTCTACTACAAAGCCACAGTAATAAAAACAGAATGGTACTGGCACAAAAACAGACACACAGACCAATGGAGCAGAATAGAAGACTCAGAAACAGACCCACAGACTTACAGTCAACTGATTTTTGACAAAGGGGCCAAAAACATACACTGGAAAAACGATAGCCTCTTTAACAAATGGTGTTGGCAAAACTGGTTAACCATATGCAGGAAAATGGAAATAAACCCCACTTTCTCACCCTGCACAAGAGTCAATTCAAGGTGGCTCAAAGACCTGGAACTTAGGCCAGAGACCTTGCACCTACTTGAAGAGGGCATAGGACCAACACTTCAACACATAGGCACAGGTAAAAACTTTCTCAACAAGACCTCAAAAGCACAAGCAACACTCAGGAAGATCAATACATGGGATTGCATTAAACTGAAGAGCTTTTGTGCAGTAAAGGAAACTATCAAGAACCTAAACAGAGAGCCCAAAGAATGGGAGAACATTCTTACCAGCTACTCTTTGGGTAGAGGACTAATATCTAGGATATACAGAGAACTCAAGAAAATCGCAGCTAAGAAAGCAAATAACCCAATCAAAAAATGGGCAAAGGATCTAAATAGACACTTCACAAAAGAAGAAATACAAATGGCCAATAAAGGTATGAGGAAATGTTCCACATCATTGGCAATCAGAGACACGCAAATTGAAACTACCCTGAGATTTCACCTAACTCCAGTCAGAATGGCAATCATAAAACACATGAACAACAACACCTGCTGGCGAGGGTGTGGAGAAGTGGGAACCCTAATACATTGTTGGTGGGAGTGGAAACTTGTGCAACCACTGTGGAAAACAGTATGGAGGATCCTCAGAAGAATGGGAGTGAACTTACCATATGACCCAGCAATACCACTACTAGGTATATACCCAAAAGAATGGAAACCAAACTACCAGACTAATGCATGCATATATATGTTTATAGCTACACAATTTACAATAGCCAAACTATGAAAGCAGCCAAAATGTCCATCCACAGATGAATGGATTACAAAACTATGGAATATGTACACAATGGAATTTTACTCAGCTATAAAGAAGAACAAAATCATGTTATTTGCAAGGAAATGGATGCAACTGGAAAACATTATGTTAAGTGAGATTAGCCAATCACAAAGAGTAAAGAAGCATATGTTCTCCCTAATATGCGGATGCTAGGGAGAAGTTGGGGCATAAGAGGGTCTCCAGATGAAAAAGGAGAGACCCTCGAAAGCAAAGAAGTTGATTTAACCAAAGGGGTTGGACGGTGGGGCGGGGGGTACACTAATGTATATCAAGGTTACTCACTAAACTGAACTTGAGAGGGAGGGAGGGCGAGGGAGCGGGGTGGGAATTTGGGGAAGGGGTCAAATGAGAATTGTGAGCACATATATCGTTATCAATTTGTACCTAAAAAGATGTATGCTTACAATATATGAATAAAAATAAAAATTAACAAAATAAAAATAAAAAACAAGCCGGGCGTGGTGGCGCACGCTTGTAATCCCAGCATTCGGGAGGCTGAGACTGGAGGATCCGGGTTCGCGGCCAGCCTCAGCTACCTAGTGAGGCACTCTGCAACTTAGTGAGACTTGGTTTCAAAATAAAGAATAAAAAATAGGGCTGGGGGTATAGCTCGGAGGTAGAATGCCCCTGAGTTCAACCCCTAGTACCGCAAAAAAAAAAAAAAAAAAAAGAAAAAGAAAAAACAAATAAATAAATAAATGGCATTAATTTATTTTATATTTGTGATACTGGGGATTGAATCCAGGGGTGTTTTACCTCTGAACTACAACTCCAGCCCTATTTCATTGTGTTTATTTTTGAAATAGTGTCTCAGTAAATTGTGAAGGGCTTCACTAAGTTACTGAGGCTGGCCTCAAGCTTATAATCCTTCTGTCTCAGCCTCCTGTGTACTGGAATTACAGGCCTGGCATACCATACCCTTCAATTTGTTTCTTTTTAAAAGTGTTAATTGTTTTTACACATGTCACTGAGAGCTTGGTGAACTCACTTATTAGTTACAAATATTTTGTGTGCTCTGAGATTTTCTGTATACAAGATACAAATAAAGACAGTTTAGTTCTTCCTTTTCCCTACTGATGCCTTGTATTTACTTTACCTACCTGACTGCATTGGATAGAATCAACAGTGTAATGATAAATAAAAGTGCTAAGAGTCAATATGATATCTTTGATTTGTTCCCAATCACAGGTGAAAAGAATGTAGTCTTTTTACATTATGTTTGTTATTCTTAATGGCACTTTTTTGTTAATGCCAATCATTTCTATACATAAATTTGCTTATAGAGTAGACTTCTTGTCTTGATTTGTGGCCAGGTGTTGGCAGTTTCCTCTTTTCCTGGTGGAATCAAAAAGTCTTAGGTAGACGCATTAACTCTAGGACCTGTGGAAGGGACTTTTCCAGCAGTTTTGCCTCTCTACCAGGTATAAGAAATTTCTAATGATCTCTTCTCAGATCATTCTTATGATGCTCTCCCAAAGGTAGAGAAATTTTACAATTTTGGTTAGTCTTATTCTGTGCCCTGGGTAAAATGGCATTTGCTGCCTTTCAGCCAGATATACATTTTGTAGTACTGTAGATTGATTCCAGGGGGTTCTACCTCTGAGCTACACTGTGAGCCCTATTTTATTTATTTATACTATATTTTGAAACATAGAATGTTAAAAGTATGTGGTAGAAACTACACGTTAAAAGATCTGTATTCTAATTCTACTTTTGCCACCAGTTTCATGGGTGAGCTTAAACCCTTTATTAATTTTCTTATAAAAGTAGAGAATTGAATTAGATAAGTTCTAAGGTCCTTTTTGATGATAAAATTCTGAGATCCATTGGGTGAATGTCTTTTAAATCTGAATCAAAAAGTCCTCACCTCTACTGATTCCACATTCCAGCTGCTCTAGTCAGTTATTCTTTCAATACCTTAGATGCAATATGTGGAAAGGTGAACTCACCTTCCTTTTCTTCCAAATTGTTTCCTTTTGATACCTCAATGATTTATTTAGTTTTCAGGCTAGAATCTTACAGTTATATATTATAATTTATTTTCCATTTTTCAATATATAATGTTTGCTCAGTCTCCTTCTCAGTTTGGATATTTTATTGTTGTTGTTGCTGTTGTTTTCTGGTACTGAAGATTGACCCAAGCATAATTCTATCTCTGAATTACACCTCAGATCTTTTTATTAT
>PVLC010016800.1:0-12082 GCA_004027655.1 Graphiurus murinus
TTTTTTTTTTCATCTTTCCCTTATTTGGTGCATTGTAATCACACATCTTTGTTAGGTACAAGCTAGTATAGGTAAAGACATCCATGCACACATTTCTTATTTAACCCTTTAATTTGTATATTTAAGGAAAGGAATTTGAATTTTTCAAAGTCAAACACTTGAAAGTTTCTCTTTGTGGTCTGTAAAATTTCCTTTTTTATAAAATAATAGATTTCATTTATGAAATGGAAATAATATTTGCTTCATAGTATAACACTATGGAGAAGGGAGAAGAGATTGGAGTAATAGGGATTATTACTTTGGGAATACTGATTAGAGGGATCAAATATGGAAAAGTTGTAAAAAATAGTGGGGACCAAAATGATACATTTAGAAATTGAAGGATTGCCTGTGAACTTTTTCTTGTTTTTACTTCTAGCTCACTATGGAAGTCGATGGTAAGGTAGAGTCAATCATGAAGAGAACAGCTTTGGTAGCCAATACCTCCAATATGCCTGTTGCTGCTAGAGAAGCTTCTATTTATACTGGTGAGTTATGAATTGGAATAAAAGCAATTAATACCTATTCTTTTTGTTTTGGTACTGGGAATTGAACTAAGGGACATTCTACCTCCAAGCTATACTCCCAGCCCTCCCCTCCTCCCCCTTTTTTTTGAAACAGGATCTTGCTAAGTTACTGAGGCTGCCCTCAAACCTCTGATCCTCCTGTTTCAGCCTCCCAAGTACTGGGATTACAGGTGTGCACCACTGCTCTTAGCTAATACCTGTTCTTAAGTTTAAAGCTAGCACCAAATTTTTCCTTTTCCAAATAACTTTTTTTTCATTCCGTAACACTTTCATACAAACACGTTGTTAGATTTAAGAAATATTTTACTAATTATATTGAGAATAAGTGAATATTAAGTCATTTATAGAGCTGCCCAATCTTTTTAATGATCACAAAATGATATATCTTCTACCTTTTTATCATTACATATTTTGCCATTAGTTTATCTTTAAATATATTTATATCCCTCCAACTTGAATTACGAGTTTTAAATTACGATATTTTTTTACTAGGGATATAAAAGATAGAAAAACTGGTGTTTTTATTCATTACCTTCCATCTGTTTCTACTTTTATCCCAACATTTAGTACTTTTATTTCTATATTTTCAGAACTTACTAAATTTATATTGTTCTAGAGTAAAAAATCCAATATTTAATTTAGCTTTGGAGTTAATGTTCACGGATAGTCCTTTGGCTTCGGTTTCTCCATTTATTCCTTGTTTAGCTAAAATTTGCCTTCTGGAAGTTTCTTCAAGAAAGGTTCATGGAAATTATGTTCTCTGAATTCTTGTTTCTTTATAAGTTTTTTTTTTTTTCTTTTTCGGTTGCCTTTACACTTTAGTAGTAGTTTGACTATGTAGAAAACTCTTAGATCAATTATTTGTTATGATGGTAGATTTCACTTAGTGGGAAGAAGATAAAACAAAGGAAACATTTATGTATGTGAACTTTCATAGACTTTATGGTCGACTATAGTAATATTTCTTTTTTTCTGAAATAATGGATTTCATTTATGAAATGGAAATAATGTCAATTCAAACTTCAACAGTAGTTTGGTTATATATAAAATTCTTAGATCAGCTGGGCATGGTGGCACATGCTTGTAATCTTAGTACATGGGAGGCTGAGACAGGAGAATTGCAGGTTCATGGCTAGCCTCAGCTAATAAGTGAGGACCTCCACAATTTAGGGAGATTTGCCTGTACACAAGATAAATGGTGTTAATTTTTTTTTTTTTTTTTTTTCCAGTACTGAGGATTGAACTCAGGGGCATTCTACCTCCAAGCTACACCCCCATGCCCTATTTTTTATTCTTTATTTTGAAACAGGATTTCACTAAGTTGTGGAATGCCTCACTAGGTAGCTGAGGCTGGCCTTGAACCCTCGGATCCTCCAGTCTCAGCCTCCCTAATGCTGGATTACAAATGTGTGCCACCATGCCCAGCTTAAATGGTGCTTCAGATGAAACCTTTATTTCTATAATAGTTTTCTTCCTTCCTTTTTCTTTTTTAAGGGACAGGGGATTGAACTCAGAGGCTTTTACCTCTGAGCTATACCCCAAGCCCTTTTTTTGTTTTTGTGTTTGTTTTGAAACAGGGTCTCACTAGGTTGAGACTTGCTGAGGCTGTCCTTGAACCTACAATCCTCCTGTCTCAGGCTCCCAAGTACTAGGATTACAGGCATGCACCACCACACCTGGCTTAGTTTTATTTTTCTTCCAGCTCTTTGTTAAGTTCTCTCTCATGAAACATCTCTTATCTTGCTAGATAATCTTTGAGATTTTATTTTATAATAGGATGCATAATTGAAGTTTTTGGTTTTTTTAGTTAATTGTGGTCACAGTTTCCTTTGTTTATTGGCAGGTTCTTTTGCTGTCATTATTTTCCCTTCTACCTTATTTTTTGCTTTATCTTTGTTTAGATATCCTATACTGATATTTATTACTACTATTACTCATCTTTATGGGAGGTGGGAGGGTTGGCTATCACTGGTCTAGGGAAACAGGAATTCTTCATGGTTACCTTCATGGTGAAGTTTGTTGTGTTACTTTTGAAAAGTAGCTAAACAAGCTAATTTGTTGAAATTTTTATGTATATATGTGATATCCAATATAAACAGACTATACTTGGAAATTAATATCAGACTTTCAACAAGTAGAGGGTAAAGTCTTTTTTACTGGTTTTTAAAATCTATGTTAAGCTGGACGTGGTGGAGCATGCTTGTAATCCCAGTATTTGGGAGGCTGAGACTGGAGGATTAGGGTTCGCGGCCAGCCTCAGCTATCTAGTGAGGCACTCCGCAACTTAATGAGACCCTGTTTCAAAAAATAAAGAATAAAAAATAGGGCTGGCGGTATAGCTCAGAGGTAGAATGCCCCTGAGTTCAATCCCCAATACCGCAAAAAAAAAAAAGACGGGCGTGATGGCGCACGCTTGTAATCCCTTGTAATCCCAGTACTAGGGAGGCTGAGATCTGAGGATCCAGGTTCACGGCCAGCCTCAGCTACTTAGAGAGACCCTGCTCAGCTTAGAGAGACCCTGTTTCAAAATAAAAAATAAAAAATAGGGCTGGGGGTGTAGCTCGGAGGTAGAATGCTCCTGGGTTCCACCCCCAGTACCACAAAAATAAATAAATAATAAAAATTAAAAAAATATATATATGTTATATTAAAGTAGGCTAGACTATGTATCAAATAATTCCAAACATGTAATTGATCACCATTGTGATTATTTCAGGTACTCAAGTGCTCTTTACTTTGTCAGTTGTCCAGGGCCCAAGGTTAAAAAAGCTCTTCAGTTTTCAACACATGGCTTCCAGGACTTCTGCGAGTTCTCTCCATTTTAGTAGGCAGGCAAGAAGAAAGAATATGGGAGAATATGTGACTTGCCTGGCTATGGAACATATCATTTTTTACTCACATTCTACTAGCTAGAGTCAGTACATGGCCATATCTAAATGCAGGGCATACTAAGAAGTACACTATAGTTCTGTGCCCAGTCAAAGAGAAAGTACAGATTTTGGGGGAACAGCCAGTAGTCTACCTCATATAATTAATGTTTTAAAGTTTTCTTAAGGGTAAAAAAGTTAGAATTTTATATTCTAACACTAACTTGTAATACTCTTCCTAATTTAGGCATTACATTATCAGAATATTTCCGTGACATGGGCTACCATGTCAGTATGATGGCTGACTCTACTTCTAGATGGGCTGAGGCCCTTAGAGAAATCTCTGGTCGCTTAGCTGAAATGCCTGCAGGTAAGTCTTCATATTGTTTATCATATGAGCAAACTGATATGACTTGGGGGGCTGGTTTTGAACCACTTTTAACATTTTTCTTTTTGTGTTTCAGATAGTGGATATCCTGCATATCTTGGTGCCCGTCTGGCCTCTTTCTATGAGCGAGCTGGCAGGGTGAAATGTCTTGGGAATCCTGAAAGAGAAGGGAGTGTCAGCATTGTAGGAGCGTAAGCACCCAATCTGTTTACTTTTCAAAAGAAAAAAAGTCATTGAGTTTAAAGGGAGGATATTTAACTTCCTCTGGGAGCAGTGGTTCTTAACCAGGGCCGTACTCCAATGTCACCCACAGAGCTTCAGAGAATCTCTTTGAAATTAAACAGTCCATCTCTGCATGTTCAGGTTCTATAGGTGTGGCTTCCCTGATTTATTATATTCAAGTCATACTATTTTAGGAATAATTGAGAAAATTATAGACATGTATCATGGCAAAAACATTCACAATTACTACATAGAGCCAGATTTAGTTCTCAGAACATTTCTGTCCTTCCTGCTTCATCTATGTGATTAGAATAATGAAACTGATTACAATAGAGGATTGTGTCGTTTCTTTTTTCTTTTTTTTTTTTCTTTTTTTGCGGTACTGGGGATTGAACTCAGGGGCATTCTACCTCCGAGTTACACCCCCAGTCCTATTTTTTATTCTATATTTTGAAACAGGGTCTCACTGAGTTGTAGAGGGCCTCACTAAGTAGCTGAGGCTGGCTGGCTGCGAACATGGATCCTCCAGTCTGACCCAGATTGTGTCATTTCTAATACTGCAAGGGGCTCAATAATTGTCATTCTTATTTGCAACTTAGTACTAGCTTATGTTTAAGACTTTTAGATAAAGTTTTTTTCCAAGGTTCATTTATTTCTAAAGTTATTTATATGAAAAAGTTAGGGCTATGGGTATAACTCAGTGATAATAAAGCATGCGTGTAATATGCAAAAGACCCTGGGCTTAATGCCCAGCACCAAAAATAAATAAGTGAAAAATTATTTGTTAAAATTGACTTTCAAATGTTATTTTTGATAAGCATATCTAATGACAGTGTATCTATTTTTTAATCCAGAGTTTCTCCTCCTGGCGGTGATTTTTCTGATCCAGTAACATCAGCTACTCTTGGTATTGTTCAGGTATGTCTTTCCCAAGTATAGTCAACTTCTGAGCCTTTCCTCTTCTGCCCCCTCTATCTGTTCTAATACCATCCAAATCATCATGAAGTATTTAATTTAGTCACTAAAGAGTAGGCAGTGGTAAAGTATGTTTTCAGAATATCCTTAACACTGACAGCCTTTAATAATATCTGTTTTTTTCTTAGATCTTTAGGCAGAGTTTATAATAAACTTAATATATAAGTGGAAAATACATGCAGATGGCAAAGTTCTATTAGTGTTCAAGTTATCCTACCGTTTAAATTGGAGTGACACTAGCTATAGAACAAATAGGCCCCAAACTGTATACTGGTGAAAATTCATGTCTTTCTTCTCATAGTAGGAAGATCCAAGGCAGAAGAACCTATCAGAAAATGGCTCTCTTTCATTCAGTCATGATTTGTATCCAGGGATCCTTCCATCTTGTGGTTCAACCATCATTTAACCTAGTAATTATCTGGCTGGCACAAGAGGAAACTGTGAAGAAGGCACATCATGTCTTGAACCTTGGGCTCAAAAGTAACACCCATTTGTTTAGCTACACCCAGATGAAAGCAAAACTGGAAAATGTACTTTATGCCTGGGCAGTTGCTTCCCTATGACAAGGCAGCTTAGCCATTAAGGAAACCTAAGTAAAAGACATGTGTGAATCAGGGCTGTAGTAAAAAGATAAAAAGTTTATATGAATGAATGATCATAAGTGTATATATAATTCATGTGGAAAAACCAGAATATTTACCTATGCTTCTACCAGTATTAGGTGAAATGGCAGAAGATACATTTACAACTCTCAAAGGCTTTAACATTTGTTAAATTTTGAGTTTTAAATTGTGGGGGAGGGTGGAACAAAGTTATGAATGCATAAAATATCTGTGAATGTTTGGCCTCTGAAAAATGAATGTCAGCTGGGCGTGATAGCCCATGCTTGTAATCACAGTACTTGGGAAGGGAAGCTGAGACAGGAAGATCAAAGGTTTGAAGCCTGCCTCAGCAACTTAGCAAGACCCTGTTTCGAAATAAAAAAGGAAAAGCCCAGATGTAGAACGCCCCTGGGTTCCATTCCCAGTACCAAAAAAAAAAAAGTCAAATCTTTCTGCCTTTGTCCTTGATGATAGCAAACTGAATTTAATGAGAACATTTAGAGATTTATAATCAAAATAAAGGATCTGTTCAATCTTAATAAGCCTTTTGTGGATCTTCTGTTTATATGCTACCATAATAATTTTCAAAAAAGTCAGTTTTTCGTTTTGCTATCACAGTTTACACTAGTAAGAAAATTCAGATGAAATTTGACTTTGATTTGTAGGTATTATTCACCCCAAAAATGAGAGAAATACTTTTTTTGTTGGGGGGGGGTACTGGAATTGAACCGAGGGGCATTCTACCTCTGAGCTACATCCTCAGCCCCATTTTTTAGTATTTATTTTTAAACAGGGTCTCACGAAGTTGCAGAAGGCCTCACTAAGTAGCTGATACTGTCCGAAAACCTGTGGTTCTCTGGTCTCAGCCTCCCAAGTACTGGGATTACAAGCATGCTTCACCACATCTGGTGGAATACATTTTTTTAATTAACATTTTCTGCAAGTTTATTCTATTTCAGTAACATTTGGCATATGCTAAAAAGATAAATAATTTGGCCAATAAATTATAAAATTGCATATTTAGGACAAATGAATATACTTTAATCATTTTAATACTTTTAAAACTTTAAAGAAAATAATAATAATTTGTTGTTGTTGTTGTTTGTTTTTAAATTAGGTATTCTGGGGCTTAGACAAGAAACTAGCTCAACGTAAACATTTCCCCTCTGTCAATTGGCTCATCAGTTACAGCAAGTACATGCGTGCCTTGGACGAGTACTATGACAAACACTTCACAGAGTTTGTTCCTCTGAGGACCAAAGCTAAGGAAATTCTGCAGGAAGAGGAAGACCTGGCAGAAATTGTACAGCTTGTGGGAAAGGTAAGTTGTTAAATGTCATGAATGATAAATATGTGAGTTACAGCTAAAACTTTGGATATGCATATTCTTGTCTAGCAAAATGAGTAAATATTAAATTCAAATTTGATTTAAAAAATTTAATATCAAAATTTTTTAAACTAATGGAAGTATTTTATTTTATTTTTGTGATACTGGGGATTGAACCCAGGGGCATTCTACCTTCCAGCTACAGCCCCAGCCCTATTTTTTATTATTTATTTTGAAATAGGGTCTCACTAAGTTGCAGATGGACTCAATAAGTAGCTGAGGCTGGTCGTGAATTTAGGATCCTCCTATCTCAGCCTCCCAAATACTGGGATTATGAGCATGCGCCATCACACCTGGCGGAAAGTTTGTACTCTGTATGACACTTAGCTTGGCCCTGGGTTTATTGTAGATGAGAAAGAAACACTGAATTTTCTTTTAGTTCTTTAACCTATAGTACCTATCACCAACCAAATTAGAAATAGTGGAGTTAGAGTCTGTTAACATACATTTTTGTAGGAGCACTAGGGCTAAGAATCAAAAGGATTCTATTTATTTCAATAAGTAGTTATATGACCTTAAATAAGTGACTTATATTCTTGTGTCTATGTCTTAATGTTTTAGAAGAAGAGGGTATAATTAAATGTAACTAAATTAAGTTGCAGAATTGAATGACTTCTCATTATCCAGGACTAGTCAGGACTCAGAGATCTCTAATTATGTTCTTTTTGTTATATCTTATAAAATCACCTACTAGTTTTTTCCAACAAAAGATAATATGATTAGAAAGCTACCACATATAGCATGTATTAAATATTCATTATTTCTAGAGTACTCTGAGAGGAACAACAAATAAGACCTATAAAATCAGATAAAAGCAATAAAAGAAAATTATAGGTTCATTTTGCTTATGCATACAGGCATACAGGTATAAAAATATTGTTAAATACCAGAAAAATAGAATAATATGAGCAAGTAAAGTTTATCTAAGGAATGCAAATATGATTCAACACAGATAATATATTATTGCAGCTCATATGTAATAAATGTAATGGAAAAGGATATCTCATTCAATATGGATGACCGCAGGTTCATGGCCAGTCTTATCAACTTAGTGAGGACCTCTGCAACTTTTCTCTTTTTCAAAATAAAAAATAAAATAGGATTGGGAGTGTAGCTCTAGATACAATGCCTCTGTGTTCAATTCCTAGTACCACAAAAAAAAAGGAAGGAAGACTAAAACTAAGGTGTTCATAGTAGGAACAAAATAGAGTGTATGAACTAACCAGAAATAATATTTATTCTATGGAAAATATTTTAAAAATACTAAATGAAGCAGAAGATGGTCTAAAAACCAGTAGTCTACACTCTTGGATGGATGACCTATTAAATAGATACCACTTCTCTTTAAACTGCATTGACCACTACTTGTTAGTGAGGCTCTCTGCAACTTAGTGAGACTCTGTTTCAAAATAAAGAATAAAAAATAGGGCTGAGGGTCTGAGAGTGTAGCTTGGAGGTAGAATGCCCCTGGGTCCAATCCCCAGTAGTGCAAAAAAAAAAAAAAAAAATCTAGTTGAACCTTTTGAGCAAGTCAGTAATCATTCTAAAATCCATTTGTTATCATGAAGATTCACAAACTTTAAAAAAAAGAGTGAGCCGGGTATGGTGGTGCATGCTTGTAATCCCAGTACTTGGGAGGCTGAGACTGGAGGATCCGGGTTCGCGGCCAGCCTCTTCTACTTAGTGAGGCCCTCCACTACTTAGTGAGACCCTGTTTCAAACTGAAGAATAAAAATAGGACTAGGGGTGTAGCTCAGAGGTAGAATGCCTCTGGGTTTAACCCCCAGTATCCCCCTCCCCCGGCAAAAAAAAAAGAGTGAATGAGGAACTTTCATCACTTAACACAAAACTGTAGTAATAAAAAACATGTGTTATTTGTGCAACAACAAATGGACCAGTGGGACAAAATGGATAGACTTATGTATATGTACACCCTTGATATTGCAAAGTTGTTCCCAAAATCAAGTGAGAAGAGGATGGATTATTTTTCATCAGCTATGAAAAACTACTATTTGGAGAATATAAAACTGAATTGCTACCAAATTCCACATACAAAAGTAGATGCCAGTAGATTAGCAATTTAAGTGTTAGGGGGAAGACTTTTAGGTTAATAGAAAACAAATATTAAAAAAAAATATATCTTTTTGAGCTGAGCACCCTGGCAAATGCCTGTAATCCCAGTACATAGCAGACTGAGACAGGAGGCTCACAGGTTGAAAATCAGTCTCAGCAACTTAGCAAGATTCTCAGCAATTTAGACTCTGTTTCCAAATAAAAATTTTTAAAAAGGGGTTAGAGTTTGCTTGGAGATGGAATGCTTCTGGGTTTAGTGCCCAGTAACAGGGGGAAAAAGTCATCTTTTTGAGCTGGGATTTGAAAAGGACTTCTTAAGCCCCTTAAACACAACATTTAAAAGAAAACAACACAAAGGGTTTCTGATAACATAAAAAGTAAGGATTTTTATTTTTATTTTTTTAATTTCAACAAAGGCCTACCCATGAATAAAGGCAACAAGCTGATGGCAGATTGGGAGACCAAGTTTTCAACAAGTAAAACTGGCAGACAACTATCTAAAGGGGTTTTTTTGGTTGTTCGTTTTTTGTTTTGTTTCGTTTTTTGTATTTTTGTTTGGTACTGGAGATTGAACCCAGGGTATCCTACCTCTAAGCTATACCCTAGCTCTTCTTTCTTTTATCTTGAAACAGGATCTCTCAAAGTTGCTGAGGATCTTGCTAAATTGCTGAGGCTAGTCTCAAACCTGTGATCCTCCTGTCTCAGCCTTCCAAATACCTGGATTATGGGCATGTGCCACTGCACCTGGTTTACAAAGAGATCTACTTTAAGTTAACAAGAAGACATGCACTCCAACAGAAATCTGCCAAAGGAAAGAGCAGGCAGATTATAGAAGAGGAAACCCAAAAGATTATAGTCCTGTAGGGAAATGTTCAAACAACTGTGACATATCACGTTATATGGTTAGAATAGCAAAAACTGGAAAGCTGGGTGTTGCCAAGTGCTGTGGGATGGAGGAACTGTGTACTCCTGGTGGGTGTATCATCTGCTGCTACGGTCTGACAAGACTTGCTTGCACACACTGGGACCTAGCAGTTCTGTTGCTGGATATTTTTCTCCACAGAAATTCTCAAACAAGTCTTTAAGTGAGCATTTATGATGGTGGAAAATTAGAGGAACTCTACTAGGGGCATAAAGGAAGCTAAAGTAGAGATGATGCACACCACAGAGAATGAATTATACAAGAGCTGGAAACAGCAAATTACGTGGTACACACCAACATGGATGGCTCTTGAAATCAAAGTGCCAAAGGCACAAGTGAGAATGACGTGCATGATGAAAAACATGTAGCTGGGCGTGGTGGCGCACGCTTGTAATCCCAGCATTCGGGAGGCTGAGACCTGAGGATCCGGGTTCGCGGCCAACCTCAGCTACCTAGTGAGGCACTCCGCAACTTAGTGAGACCTGGTTTCAAAATAAAGAATAAAAAATAGGGCTGGGGGTATAGCTCAGAGGTAGAATGCCTCTGAGTTCAATCCCCAGTACCGCAAAAAAATAAAATAAAATAAATAAATAAAACAACAACAACAACAAAAAAAAAACATGTCACATAAATTAAAACATATAAAAGGAAATACTTAAAACACATTTTAATATTTACCTGTGGTTGAAGAAGAGAATTAGAGATAAAAGATTTTTTTTTTAAAGAAAAAGAAATGCCAGACTTGACCCTTTCCTGATGAGCTTAGTGCACATAAATAATACAAGTAGGTAGTTAATTCATTGGGCTCTTTCTCACAACTCCTAAGAAATCGTAGCAACAATGGTAACTGTCTCTCAAGCTTAATAGAGTGATTAGAAAAGTCAGAGGTTTTGAGGGCGTAATCTTGAAAGGGTGAAGCTCTGTAAATTAGCTATACCAATAAAATAGCACCCCGACATAGATAAGTATATGTTTCCTACCCTTCATTGTGTAGTATTTTTTAGAAATTAACTATTCAAGGGCTATATAGATTGCTGTGGAACAAACTTAAAACTAACAATTAAAATAAGATTGCAAGCCATGATGTGAAGTATTTCAAAAAAACAACATTAATCAATTTGCAAATCTTGGTTTATTGCCGCACCATTCACAATAGCCAAGAGTGAATGAAAGCAACCCAAAAGTCCATCGGTAGATAAGTCAATGAGCAAGATGTGGTGGATTCATACAATAGGATTTTATTCCACCTTTTTAAGGAAGGAAATTCTGACACTTGTTATGACATGGATGAACCTTGATAAGCTAGTCACAAAAAGACAAAATACTACATAATTCCACTTACATGAGGTATCTAAATTAGTCAAATTCATAGAAACAGAAAGTAGAATGGTGATTTGCCAGCAGCTATAGGGAGAGAAAGAAAGGGAGTTATTGTTTATGGACATAGAGTTTCAGATTTGCAAGATAGAAAAGATAAAAAAGAAGATCTATTTCACAACAATGTCAATGTACTTAACACTGCTGAACTGAACTCTTAAAAATAGTTACGGTGGCAAATTATATGGAATGTACTTCTTACCACAATAAAAATGTACTTTTTACAATAAAGAAAGAACAGTCAAAAGCAGTTGTAAAGTGAATTTATTAGCCAGGTGTGGTGATGCATGCCTATAATCCCAGCTACTCTTGAGGCTAGGAGGATCAAAAGTTCAAGGTTAGCCTTTGCAATTCAGTGAGACCTTGTCTCAGAATAAATAAAAAGGGCTGGGGATATAGCTCAATGGTAGCATGTCCCTGGGACAATCCCCAGTACCTACCCCCCCAATACACACTGAATTTATTAATGAAAATATATTGATTATATCTTTTCTGCTTGGAAATTGACTGTCATCATTGGTCCCACATCATGAAAATTAATTTTTGAAAATACATCTTTTTCCTTTTCTAGGCTTCTTTAGCAGAAACAGATAAAATCACTCTGGAGGTTGCCAAACTTATCAAAGATGACTTCCTGCAACAAAATGGTTATACTCCTTATGACAGGTAATTTATACTGATTTCCTTTTTTTATTTTTTTTTA
>PVLC010016800.1:12182-34975 GCA_004027655.1 Graphiurus murinus
GTACTGGGGATTGAACTCAGGGGCATTCTACCTCCGAGCTATGCCCCCAGCCCTATTTTTTATTCTTTATTTTGAAACCGAGTCTCACTAAGTTGCGGAGTGCCTCACTAGGTAGCTGAGGCTGGCCGCGAACCCGGATCCTCCGGTCTCAGCCTCCCGAATGCTGGGATTACAAGCGTGCGCCACCACGCCCGGCTTTTCTGATTTCCTTTTTTATTTGAGGATTTTCTATTGTGTTTTGGCAAAAAAGCTGCCTACACATTTTAAGACCTTTTCTTCTCATACAGATACACTTTGACTCAATATATTGGCTTATTTTGTATATTCATACCAAACATCTTATGATGGAATATGTCCCCTTGCCTGGATTTGTTGATTTGTCAAGTTATGACAGCATTTCACTCATACACCCATCTATAATTAAACTAAATTGTGGCTTAGTGTGCAGAGCCAAGGATCTTTCCTGCCTCTGAAACTTTCTTTACTACTTCTTTGCACTACCCATGTCTCTTTTACTCTTTGCCTAAATAATTATGCTCTACTTTTCTGCTTTATTTTACCACAACCTTTGTTAGATGCCCCTGCCCAGCCCCTTCTATGCCTGCCCAGTGCTTGCTTTTTTCCTTATTGTCTCTGCTGCTACTGTGGAGTGTTTTAAAGTTCTCAGTTCTTTTAAACTGTGAGAATTTGAGTGCTTTCATCTCAGGCTAGCTTTTCTCCCTCAAATCATATTTGGCTCCCCAGAAGAACCAAAGAGAGAGAATTGTAAGAATAGAAGACTAACCCAAAATGTAGGGCAAGAAAAAAATGTGCCAATATGTCAGTAAGCCTCAGAAATCTGCTAAATCAGGAATTTAAGCTCTAGGAACCAAACACACACAAAGATAACTCAAAAAGGGAAAAATCCTTTGTAAAGGATATAATAGGAGTATGTATGAAATTTTGTATACAAATATATTTAAGTGTGTTAAAAGGTTGATAAGAAGGAATGTGATTAAAATTGAGTATTTGCTCCTGTGTATTATTTAAAAATATGGGTAAATGAAAATGAACATGTTAATGGGAAAGAGACCACTGTTAACGTTAGCAAGTTGCAGTTTCCTGCTTTCCTATTACTCATTTAACCTTAGTTGCTACTACAAGGGAGTCTTTACACCTCAGTTATTTTACCATTTGGGTTACTTACTTAATTGCATTGTATACAAACAAGTCCTGAGACAGTCATTAGATTGTAACAGTACTGTTTTATTCCTTCTGTTTTTAACAGAGAAAAATAAGTATCACCCCTAAAACAAACAAAACAAAAATACTCGTGAAGTAGTTATTGGTCTTTTCTTTTCTCATTCATTATATTTCATACAGTAAATATATGCAATATATGTATTTGAAAAAGCCAGTGCTTTACTAATTTCTAGCTAAAGTTTTCTGTAATGAAGGTATGAACCTGCTTTTGGAGTTTTGTTAATTTTTTGACCTTCATTTGCCCTAGGTTCTGCCCATTCTACAAGACAGTAGGGATGCTGTCCAACATGATTGCGTTTTATGACATGGCTCGTCGAGCCGTTGAAACCACTGCTCAAAGTGACAACAAAATCACATGGTCCAACATCCGGGAGCACATGGGCGAGATCCTCTATAAACTCTCCTCCATGAAATTCAAGGTCTGCTTTATTTCTGCTATAACTTTTTTTAGTAGGATTTTTTTTCCTTCTAACTATTTGAGTCTCAGACTTGGGGTATGAAACTTGCATTTATCATTTTCACATATGCTCAGGCTGTGTAACAACAGAACAGGCCTCAAGGTTATATTCAAGTAGAAATTCCATGATAAAAATTATAGTATGTCATGTCTAAAATAAATGCTGACACATTTTCTCTTTTGTCTTAGCTGCCAGACAATTTATAGCTAAATTACTTACCAGGCAGCAATTACTTTACTTCAAGTGCCTATTAACACCTAACTCCCATGTTCTTGTGAAATGATGGTCTGCTCTGTTTACTTATTTCAAATATCTATTACACATTATTTCTTAACTTTTGAGTGACCTCACATTCTTTTGAAAGTACACAAGATAAAAATAGGTAGTTAAGTGAAATTACCAGTAGGAACTCAAATGTATGAGACTGTTTTTAAAGTATTTGATCAGTTGGACTATACTTATTATTTCTAAGTCATGACATCCAGACCTATTTACTAGTCATGTGTTGGGAATGATTCTGAGTGTATGTGCAATGTACAGTTTTTTTTTTTTTTTTTTTTTCAGTACTAGGGTTTGAACTCAGGGGCATTCTACCTCCGAGCTACACCCCCAGTCCTATTTTTTATTCTTTATTTTGAAACCGAGTCTCACTAAGTTGCGGAGTGCCTCACTAGGTAGCTGAGGCTGGCCGCGAACCCAGATCCTCCGGTCTTAGCCTCCCAAATGCTGGGATTACAAGCGTGCGCTACCACGCCCGGCTCCAATGTACAGTTTTTTAAAATACATGTATAATTATACATTAGACATATCTGTTTGTATGTTGCTTTCCATAAGGATTTTAAATATGGTGAATTTTAAGATTACTTTCCAGATTTTGCTTTTGCATCCCAGAATAATACTACCAGACCTTGAATAATAAATTGTTTTGACTGAATTAATTTCCAATTATCATATGCACACAGTCATATGCACCTAATATTTAATGCTGCATAATTTCCCAATATTGTGCATATTCTTGAGGTTTTGTCATTGAATGCAGTTAGCAGTTTAGTTTTGTTTTCTTTCTGTTTGATTGGAGCATGACTCCATTTATACATTTCTACTTGTGAAGAAAAATGAGGGTAGTTTTGACTCCTGCCTGTGGTGTTTACCAGTGTAAACCTCACTTAGTGCCCAAAATATGTTAAATATAAGTAGCTTACCACATGCTCTGAAAATTATTTTCCAAAGGTAAATTGAATTTGTCAATGTCTTTTTTCAGGATCCAGTGAAAGATGGTGAAGCAAAGATCAAAAGTGACTATGCACAACTTCTTGAAGATATGCAGAATGCATTCCGTAGCCTTGAAGATTAGAACTGTGATTTCTTCCTTTTCCTCAGCAAGCTCTTATGTGTATATTTTCCTAAATTTTTCATCTCAAACCCTATGCTTCTTTCTCGTGCAGCTTTGAGACCTAGTGCCTATGTGTGTTTTCATTTGTTCTGGTGTTTATTTGGTAGGACTTATATAAAACAAACATTCCTTTGTTCTGGTGTTTGAAAAGCCTCCCTGATCCTTTATCCAAAGTGGTGAATGTAGTAAATATGATATACAAAGGCTACACTACTGTAAACTTGTATGTAGGGTGAACTCCCTCCTTAACCTAGGTTTGCCCTGTCCTCATCTCCATTAAATTGTGAACAGGACTATTGCATGTACTCCCTTTGCAATGGATTTGGAATAAGAAGCCAGATTTCTGTAACTTTTGGCAGATACTTTGTGAAGTGATATCTATGTGGTAAGGTCACCTTCAGCTTAGCATTTTGCTAAGTAACTGCTTTGCAGGAAATATTTACTTTTTTAAAACGTTGATGGTTAATGTTCCAATTATGCATTGTTTCTCCAGTATAAATCAGGAATATTTATGAGGAAGTGTTGGGAACTATGTTTTTAAAACACATTTGTGAGGCTTAGCCTATTGTATGATTCAGTACCCTTTTAAAAAATAGTGAAAAAGAGCCAGGTGGTCAAACTTATATTAACATCTTGTTAAAGTGTACTTTATTTCACAAGGAAAAATTCAGTATCAAGGACTATTATATACTACATTACTAGGAAATTCGTTTTAAAATTGCATTGAAAACAATCATTGAAAACTTGATCCACATCCCATCATTTCTTTTCCTCAAGCATCTTAGAAGCCTGACCTTTGAAAAACCATGGGGCAGTGTAGTGGGCAGTAAGGTGCCACAGAAAAGATATTTAGTAGGAGTTAAAGCTGTTTGCCCCTTTAAGAACCAGCTGGGCTGTGGTGATTCTTGGGGCATTATGTTTTTACCAGGTAATAACATGTACCATGTGTTTGCATGTTTGTTTGCTCCTTGAATTTTTGAACAAGTTTTCCAGTTGTAGAAAAATATTACTTTTATGTGGCTTTCTATTCACAGGCTCAGAAGGTTTCTCAGAGTCTCTATGGTCATATCAGCATGACAATTTCCATTCTGTTTAAGAGGGATGAAATCAATTTTTGTATCTACTGATAATAGGATCTAGGTCATGTGAAAAAAAGATCATTTCATCCTGTCTTTTAAGCATATGTTTAAAAATGATTTCTTTGTTTTTATAATAAGGCACGCTGCAGAACAGCTCTGAGAGCAAGTTTCCCATGAATTCTTTTTGACTGATAGTGGTGGCACCATTGCTTCCTCTTTGAGAAGAGGAAAGGGTATATGAACATGTCTAACAATCTCAAGTACACAAATGTAATAGCATAAATAAAGTATTTATTTTATGCCTCAGTATGTTGTTTAAATTTTTAGGTAATTTTTAAAAATTCTGTTAAGGAAAGATGCAGTCAGTAGAAAATTCAGATATAGTTGTGTGTCAATCCTTGCAGATTGCATGTTTTTTACAGTAGCTCGCTATTCAGGAAAGGTATTCTTCCATGGAACTTTTTTTTAACCTTTTAGAATGTTGACAGATAAGAATTATGCAGTGGTGTTTTGAGATGTGGACTTATGGTGCTGCTTAATCAGCTTGCTTCCCATGTGGCCTCCTACCCAGAGGTCCTAAGACTAGTGGAAATTAAAAGGATTTCAAAATTTTTCTATTCCTACCTTAAGCTTACCAGCAAACTAGAAGTGTGATTCTAATGAATGATGTGAAGGAGCTAGTTGACCAAGTTTGTTTTCTGTTGTCCTGAATTTGAAATGTTCATTCTTACTCCTTTTAAGAATGGTGATGTATGAGTGTGAAGATGCTAATGATACTGTGCTCAGATGTTCATTATAAGTGTCCATTCACCAATGTTGTAGAATTTCAGATTAGTTACCAATAGTATTTCTTTAGTAGGAATGTGTTAAAATTACAGTGATCTTTCAAAAAGATTATGCAGTTCCATATTTATTGTGCTGTGCCTGGTCCTAAGTGCAGCCAGTTAAGTAAGTTTCATATGTATTTTTCCAGTGTTAAATCTCACACATTGTACCCTTTGGAAATTTCCTTCTATCCTGAAGAATGAACAGAAGAGGTCATATATATCGCCTCCTTATCCTTGAGATTTCACTATCTTTATGTTAAGAGTTGTGTATAATTATTAAAGTATATGAAAGAATAAAAAGTGGATTTAAATTAACTTCTTTTATCTTTTTTTTGGGGGGGAGGGCAATATCTAGAAAACATACCAAAATACCACCTTGTATTTTGGCTTATTGTTTCAGCAAGACCTTTTTAAATTTTCTTCCTGTCTTTATAGATTGTTGCTTAAGATCATGAAACTGAATTGGGGCTCTCACCTACAGTCTGCAGAATGTCCTATAATCATATCCCACAATGATTTGGAAATAAAGTACACAGAATCTCATCCCATCCTGAGTATTACTTTAAATTGAAAAGTGAATGGTTTCTAAACATTCAGTTGTAAATGAGATCAGTGGTACTCATTTCAGATTTGGCAAGTGAATAAAAGCCTTATAATTCATGCTTTCGCAAGCCAGAGGATTTTAGAACCATTGTAGCTACCCAATATGTTACCTAGGATATGTTTTATTTCCTTGAACGTTGTATTTTTAACAATTTCCAAAGGCATGAAGAAGGGTGTAATAGACAACTCTTCCTTTTGAATGCCAAGTTTATGTAGATAAATACTTAAAAATTCACAGAAAGGCTTTTTCATTATAAGTAGGTAATTTTTAGTCCATTGGGTAATATCTCAGTATCTTCAGCATATTTGTTTTAATGTATTGCTAAAATAGAAAAGCATGAGGAAGGGAACAGACAAGTGGGGTGTGATAAGATGCTACCAAAGTTGTTCTAAGAGGTAGTTTGAGTTTCCCTAACAAGTTGGCTCTGAGACGATATGAGTTTAGGTAGTTTATTTGGGAGATGAAACACCAACAAGGGAATGGAAAATTGGAATAGAATGAAAAGAAACCAATAAAAGCACTTTTTTTTTTCTTTATTTTGAAACAGTGTCTCACTAAGTTGCTTCAGCCCTATTGTTCTGTCTCAGCCTACCAAGTACTGGGATTACAAATGTGAGCCACCACACCAGGCTAAAAGTGCTTATTATTAGCCAAATTAACACTTGGGACAGTGAAACACGATCCTGCTGGTGAGTTGTAAGAGCAAGTGAAGGACACATCTCAGTTATACCACCTGGGGTGCTTTCCAGCAGTCATTGATTGACAGCCAGTTCCTGACAATCTTCCATTGCAAGCTGTGCCCACAAAGACAAGAAGAGTCAGTGCCCAGCACAAGCATGCAGGCAGTTCAGCACTGCTGGCCACACAAAATCCCCCTGGGAGACTGGGCTGGTGTGCACTGAAATGACACTCATAGCTGAGGATATAAAGGTGAAACACTAGCAGCTGCTTCAGGCTTCTTAAGAACCCAGGAACAAAGAATCAATCAAACTGAAAAGTCATTGTACTGCAAATTAAGGAAACACTACATTAAAGGATCAGAAGACAATCTTTGAGAGATAAGATGTTTTTTAAAGAGTGGAGAAGCTGAGCGTGGTGGCACACTCTTGTAATTCCAGTACTTGAGAGACTGAGACAGGATTGCTGGTTCGGGGCCAGCCACAGCAACCTCATGAGGCTCTCTGCAATTTAGTGATATCCTGTTTCAAAATAAAAAATCAGACTGGGAGTGTAGCTCAGGTAGAATGCCCCTGGGTTCAATCCTCAGTACCACACATACACACACACACACACACACACACACACACATAGAGGAGTGGAGAATCCAGGCATAGGCATAGTGGCACATGCTTATAATCTCAGTACTTGGAAGGCTGAGACTGGAAGATCACAGGTTCAAAGCCAATCTCAGTAATTTAGTGAGGCCCTGCTTCAAAATAAAAAGAACAGAATAGGGCTAGGGGTGTAGCTCCAGGTAGAATGCCCCTGAGTTCTATCCCCAGTACCACAAAAAAGAAGAAAGGAAGGGAGGGAGGAAGTGAAAGAGCAGAGAGCACACACCAATTATGGTTTTGAGCCAATATGAGGTTTAATACTTCAGAAGGTAAAGCACCTTCTTAGATTAGTGGGGATTTGATAATTTATTCTAACCTTTTTATTACACAGAAGAGGAAATGAAAGCCCAGAGAGGTTAGTTGATTTGCTCAGGGTCACATGGCTTTTCTCCACACCCCCAACCCCCACCCAAAGTGTCAGGCTGCTAATCAAATGTTCATGGGTCAAAACACTGAGCTTAGACATAGCCTCTCCTTTCTGCCACCTACTGACGCAAATGTGGCAGCAACCACACCTGCACTGCTTCTATGGGCAGTGTCACATGGTGCTTAATACCAGAATTCAGTCCTGATTTCTAGTGTCTGCATAAATCATACTCTCTTTTCCTGATGTATATATTTTCTATTCAAAACCAAGGAGTTAACTTGAATAAGTGTGAGGAAAAAGTAAGCAGAACAAAAATAAGGAGAATTAGAGGTTAGATAAGGTGTGACATGGGCAGTAACAACTCATTTTAAGAAGGAAAATATGATAAATTGTTCAAATTTGAATCAGAGTTTAGATGGATGAATCTAAAAATAAATACAATTTTACCAAGATAATATAAAGGTATATGTATGTGTGTGTGTGTGTGTGTGTGTGTGTGTGTGTGTGTGTGTGTGTTACTGGGGATTGAACCCAAGGGCATTCTACCTCCTTGCTAGACCCCCAGCCCTATTTTATTTTTATTTTGAAACAAAGTCTCACTACCTTGATGAGAATCTCACTGCTTGCTGAAGCTGTCCTTGAACCTGCAATCCTCCTATCTTAGTCTCCCAAGTACTAGGATTACAGGCATCTGCCACCATGCCCGGCTAGAGGCATGGGAAGAATAAGAATATAAACAGTAAGTATCTTACAAAGGACTTGTATGTAAAATATGTGAATCACTTCTCTAAGAATAGAAGTAGAGATCTTGAAGGATAAGTGGATAAAAGACTGAACAGGCCACATATGAAAAAGGTGCTCAGCTTAGTGTAAAGTATTACAGTGCAATTCCTTTCCTCACACCCACTAGAACCACTGGAATAGAAAGGGCAGAGAACACCAAGTGCTGTGAGTATGTTGAGAAACTGACACATTTTTGGTGGAAGTGTAAATTTTTACAACCATTTTGGAAAACTTCTCTGATTGCATCTACAAAGCTGAAGAAGGAAACCTGTTGACCCAGATATTCCCATTTCCAGGTCTGTACACAACAAAAATGTACATATACGTAATGGCCCCAAACTGGAATCTACCTAAATAGAGAAATGAGAGTTAATGCAATGCATAAATTTCACAAACTATGTTGGTTGAGTTAAAAAAAAAAAAAAAAGTGCCGGGCATGGTGGCACACGCTTATAATCCCAGTGCTTGGGAGACTGAGACAGGAGGATCACAATTTCACGGCCAGCCTCAGCTACTTAGGCCCTCTGCAACTTAGACCCTGTTTCAAAATAAAGAATAAAAAGTAAGTGTGGAGGTGTAGCTCAGAGGTAGAAGGACCCAGGGTTCCATGCCTAGTACCTCAAAAAAAAAAAAAAAAAAAAGCCAAACAAAAAATATACTCTGTGATTCCATTTATATAAACTCCAAAAACATGAAATTAGTCTGTTTGAAATCAGAGTAACAGTTACACATGCTGGGGGAGAGGATATTAACAGGAGGATATGATGAAGGGGGGGAGGCTCCTGGGATATTTGTTAATGTTCTGTTATGTGGAACTGGGGATTGAACCCAGGGGCATTCTACCTCCAAGCTCCACCCCCAGCCCTATTTTTTATTCTTTATTTTGAAACAGGGTCTCACTAAGTTGCCGAGGGCCTCACTAAAGTAGCTAAGGCTAGCTGTGAATTTGTGATCCTCCTGTCTCAGCCTCCCAAGTACTGGGACTACAAGTGTGTTACACCACATCCGGCTATACTCTAATTCTTGATGTGGATCTTGCTAACATAAATACGTTTGCTTTATAAAAATTCACTCACATTACATGTATCAATGTTACATGACACCCCATTAATGTGTACAATTTTTTTTGAGGTACTGTGGATTGAACCCAGGGGCATTCTACCTCTGAGCTACACCCCCAGCCCAATTTTATGTTTTATTTTGAAACAGGGTCTCACTAAGTTGTGGAGGGCCTCATTAAGTAGCTGAGGCTGGCGACGAACCTGCAATCCTCCTGTCTCAGCCTCCCAAGTACTGGGATTACAAGTGTGTGCCACCATGCCTGGCGAATGTGTACAATTTTTATGTTTTTTTGTACCAGTTAAATTTTTAAAAATGGCCAGGTGTGGTGGCACACACTTGTAATCCCAGTACTTGGGAGGCTGAGACAGGAGGATCCCAGGTTTATAGCCAGCCTTAGCTACTTAGTGAGGTCCTCTGCAGCTTAGTGAGAGCCTCTTTCAAATAAAGAAAAAATAGGGCTGAGGGTGTAGCTCAGGGGTAGAATGCCCCTGGGTGCAATTCCCAGTTAAAAAAAAAAAAAAAATTTAAAACTACACACAATTTAAGCACTTTTCTTTATGTATGTCATATGTCAATGAGTTTACCAAAGGAAATAATGATTATGCACAAGGAATTTCCATGTATTTGGAATAGTTTTATGAACCAGGTGTGGCAGTACATGCCTGTAATCCCAGTACCTGGGAGGCTGAGACAAGAGAACCACAGGTTTTAGGCTAATCTCAACAATTTAATAAAACCCTGTTTCAAAGTAAAAAAGGCTGAGGGTATGGTTGGGAGGAAGAATGCTACTGGGTTCAAGCCCCAGAATCAAAGGAAAAAAATAATTCTGCACTAAAAATACATCATGTTGTTGTTCTTGTTATTATTATTATTATTATTATTATTATTATTATTATTATTTTATTATTTGTGGTACTAGAGATTGAACCCAGAAGCACTTTACCAACTGAGCTACATCCGCAGCCCTTTTTATTATTTTGAGACAAGGTGTTGCTAAACTGCCCAGGCTGGCCTCGAACTATGCCATCGTGCCTAAGGCTCCAGACACCAGGATTACAGGTATGTACCACAACACTCAGCATCATGGTGATTTAAAAATACTTTTAGAGCCAGGCATCATGGTGCACACCTGTAATCCTAGTACTTGGGAGGCTGAGACAGGAGGATCACAGGTTCAAGGACAGCCTTATCCAGTAGTGAAATGCTCGACTTAGCAAGACCCTATTTCAAAATAAAATAAGGCTGGGGGGTGTAGCACAGAGAGAGAATGCCCCTGGGTTTAATCCTTAGTACTATGCACAAAAAAATTAAAATTAAAATAATACTTTTAGGTTTACCGAATAATTTTTTAAAAATCCATTTTTTATTTTTGAATTTGCTCTTTCTAGAAGTAGTGATAGATTTGACTCTGTGTGTGTGTGTGTGTGTGTGTGTGTGTGTGTGTGTGTGTGTGTGTGTGTCTGTCTGTCTGTCTGTCTGTCTGTCTGTCTTGGGTATACTAGGCAAATGCTCTACCACTGAATTACTACTTCACCCTCTGAATTTTTCAATTTGGGAGTTTTCAGTTCTCTTTGCAACCAGTGGCTTCCTTCATCAGATCGCTGATTAGAATTTGAGGGATAATTTGTTCTTGGAACCAAGTGAAGCTAACCAGACCACACAGTCATAGGACACATCAACTGTTGTCTCATTCACAGAGCTATAGCCACCTGCACACAAATATGTATCCAGGCATTTATAAATACATATTACAGCCCTCTAAAGCAGCAATGGATGGCTGCTAAAAGCAGGTTTAATGGGTTAAATAATTATATGTTTTAATGAAGTGTTTTTTAAATGTCTGAATATAAGGGGCATATAGGATTGTGTTAATAACAGATTTCCAGGCTTCATCCCAAACCAACTCAAACTGGAATATCTCATTTAGGCAAAAGGTAGAGGAATCAATTTAACAAACATGCCTTAATATAGGGCAAATTTTGGAAAACAACTATCTTTATTCAGTGCTTAGCTATAAAAGGCTACATGACAGACTTAAATTGAAATAAGTATTTTCCCAATCATTAACTAGTTTTACCACAATGTCAGCACTATAAGATTGCATTGAACCATTTATCCTTTATGGCATTCTTTGGTACCAGCCTTAAACAGTACCCTGCGGACTCACATGTACTGACTTGCTTAGATTCAAAATAGTCTGGCAATAGGACAGTTTTCCTAAATGATGAAATTTAAGCAGTAATTATTGTTATACCTATGGATTCCAATATAATAATTTCTCTTCTGCCCATTTCTCTACATGCAGGAGATTTTAAAAGTAATAAAAATTCTGCAACATATTTCAAGCTTACTTCATGAATATAATTATAAGAGGAGTATAATTTAATCCCATTTTTAAAAAACAACATTTGTCCTAGGATTCAAAATTCCCTTTACTTTAATCCATCGTGATAATTTTTAAGTTTGATTTTAAAATACTGTCTGAATAGCCCTTGTACTTTTATGACTTCCAAGTGGCTAGTACATTTAGCACTTACTTGATGACTTAAAATTGCATTCAATCTTTATAAAGCCTTTTTGACACTTGCCCTTAAAAAATTTCCCAGCAGGGTGTGATGGTGCCTGCCTGTAATCACAGTACTTGGGAGGCAGAGACAGGAGAATCATAGGTTCTCAACTAGCCTCAGCAACTTGGTGAGACCTTATTTTTTCTTTTTTTTTTTTTTTTTTGTGGTACTGGGGATTGAACCCAGGGACATTCTACCTTTGAGCTACACCCTCAGCCCCATTTTTTTATTCTTTATTTTTATTTTTTAAAATTTATTTATTTAAAATTTACTTATTTTTTGCAGCACTGGGGATGGAACCCAGGGGCATTCTACCTCCTAGCTACACCCCTAGTCCTATTTTCTATTCTTATTCTTTATTTTGAAACAGGTCTCAATAAGTTGCAGAGGGCCTCACTAAGTAGCTGAGGCTGGCTGCGAACCTGATTCTTCAGGTCTCAGTCTCCCAAATCCTGGGATTACAAGTGTGCATTACCATGCCCGGCTAAGACCCTATTTCAAAATACAAGAATAAAATAGGGTTGGGGGGTGTAGCTCAGAGGTAGAATGTCCCTAAGTTCCATCCCCAGTACCACACACACATAAAAAAATTTACCCAAGGGTGAACTCATTTATGATTGGGTTCTTTGGGTATAGATGCTGAAGTGGAGATTAGGTTACAAGTTGCTAATTACTTTTTGTTGTTATTTTGTGGATGTGGGGGTTGAACCCAGAGGTCTACCTCTGAGCTACACCCCCAGCTCTTTTTATTTTTTATTTTGAAACAGGGTCTTACCAAGTTTCTGAGCCTGGTCTCAAACTTGCGATCTTCCTGTGTCATCTTCCCCAGTACTGGGATTACAGGAATGTGCCACTGCGCCTGCCCAGCACAAGTTACTAATTAGAAATAAACAATTTAGAAAGAGAAGGAGAGAAGGTAGGATTGGGCAGAGAAGTCAAAGTACAAAGCATGCTTGATCTAGTCTTAGCCACTCATAAGGAAAGCTTTGGAGCAAAGATTGCCAGAGTTGAGACTCAACAGCTTTGAACGGCCAGGTCCAGTTATCTTTGCCTTTCTTGGTTCCCAGATTCAGGCTGCCTGTGAGGATTAGACTTCTGACTAAGGGGCTGTCAGCAGACCTAGAAGGAGCTGAAAGGTAGACAGGGTCTGCTGAACACACTCCTGGCAGTTTGGCCACCTATCCTTCATTCAAAAGGGAATCTGAGCCGGGCATAGTGGCGAGTACCTGTAATCTCGTACTTGAGTGGCTCTCTGGCCATGACCCTGAGATCCTCCTGTCTCAGCTTCCCAAATACTAGGGTTACAAGCGTGTGCCACCATGCCCAGCTCTAAATACGTGTGTGTGTGTGTGTGTGTGTGTGTGTGTGTGTGTGTGTGTATGTGTTACTGGGGATTAAACCCAGGGGCATTCTACCTCCAAGCTATATCCCTATTTGGAAACAGGGTCTTGTTAGGTTGCTGAGGCTATCCTCAAACCTAACCTGCACCTCCTGTCTTAGCCTCCCAAATACTGGAATTACAGAAATGTGCTACCTCGCCTAGGTGTGTGTGTGTGTGTGTGTGTGTGTGTGTGTGTGTGTGTATCTGTCTATCTCTTCCTTTCTCTTTTGGTACTAGGGATTTGAATCCACTGGCATTCTATCTCTGAGCTACCCCCTCCCCCTCCGCCCTATTTTTTATTTTGAAACAGGATCTCTATAAGTTGAGGAAGGCCTCACTAAATTGCTGAGGCTGGCCACCAACCCGTGAGCCTCCTCTCTCAACCTCCCAAGTACCAGAATTACTTAAAAGCATGTGCCCCCACACCTGGTTTCACCCAGCTCTCTTACTGAATACTTTGAGAAGGAGCTCAGGTAAATGTTGGCCTGATTGCATGGAAACACATCACCAAATGCAAAACTCTGCAGAAAGTGACTACTTCAAAATGAATAAACATGTTTCTTGATATTTGAATCATGTGACTGTTATCTAGTCAGAAAATAAAATTGAAGTAACAAAGAATAAACAAGATGCCATTTCATTTACATTTCTTTCTTGCAGCTGCACCTATTTGTATTACTTTGATTAGACTACTACTAAGTGAATTCTGAGAGTCCATTCCTATGGTCCTTCTCTGTAATGCTCAGAAGAATCTTTAACCATAACTGGATAAGCAAATCCCTGTTGTTTGTAGAGTTGCTTAATTAAGAAATACCACAGTTGCATAAGTGTCCCTTCAGTTGCTTTGTCTCTTTGAGGTGTCTTGTACTTCCTAAAGGAAATTTTGCATGAACCACATTGCTTCTATTTTAAGTCATCTTACCCCAAATCCAGTGATCATCTGAGCTTCCCAGATTAATTTATAAGTTTAGTTATAATTCTTTGCCTATAAAAATGATCTATGTCATAGCAAAAGTCATCTACACCACATCCTCAATTTTACTTTTGTTTTTTGGCAGTATTAAGGATTGAACCCAGTGGTGCTCTACCACTGAGCTACATCCTCAGCCCTTTTCATTTTACTTTGACAGGGGTAGTACTTACTTTTAAATGCACCACAGTGAGATACAAGGTAAGATTCTGATTGGTATTTGTATTCTCTTCTCTGTTTCCAATAAGCAGAGCTACTCAAAATACTACACCTTTTACACTTTATATATCTTTTTAGCATAGGTTTTTAAAATTGCAATGAACATAATATCTATTCTTATCTTTAGTAGGCAGAATTAACACTTACCCATGAATTATAAGTGCTAAATTGCTAATGATTTCACTAGGGATTTTTATTAAATAGTACTCTTATAGCCTATTAAATTCAATAAAATAGATAATATAGTTTCTAAAAGTGTCTAATTTCCAGGAAGAGTCACGAGTAAAGGAAAACATTGTCTCAACATATTTAGTGATTTTTAAAATTTAATTATACTACCAATAGCCTATCGGAAAACACTTGCTCAATCTTTGTAAAGGCAAAGGACTACTACTTAAAATGGCCATGCTAAAATCAAGAGTTTCAAGGATATCTTTGAGGCAAAGGGACAGGAGAGGGGCAAGAGAGACAACAGGTCAAGTTAGGTACGTTTATTTATTTATTACCATAGCTTATAGTGCTGTCTTAGATAATATAAGGCATCTCATTTCAGAAATTGGCTCAAGGTGGATTTAAATAATTCACAGTTTAATTAAATGTGAATCTAGAAACTAAATACCCTTAGCAAGTGACCTAGGAATTTTCTCAGCTTGCACTTTTCTCTTTTTACCCCAATGTTAACTTCTACTTCGCATGCATCCTTATTTTTACCAGTTCTAAAGTTTGTTCCATTTGGTGGATCTCATCCTACTATTCCAGGAAATACTACCTCTCTTTCTACTTAACTTTTCTTAAACTCTTTTTGTCTATTGGCTCTTTCGTATCAGATTATAAAACTATTTCAGCCACTTTAATTTTACAAAAACTGTTCAAGTCACAACCAAAGTCTGTCAACCAACATTCAATAAGCAACATTTAAATACAAAGACCAAGATGGGCACAGGGCCAGTACTTGGGAGGCTGAGACAGAAAGATTGCAGATTCTAGGCCAGCCTCAGCAACATGGCAAGATCCTTAGTAAATTAGTGAGACCCTGTTTAAAAATAAAAATGGATAGGAGTATAGCTCAGAGGAAGAATGTCCCTGAGTTCAATCCCTAATACCAAACAAAAATAACAAAAATCCATTAATTTTTTCTCTCTAAAATATCATGATCATAGCTAGGTGTGGGGGTGCATGCCTGTCACCCAGTACTTGAGAGGCTGAAATAGGAAGATCACAGGCATAAGGCCAGCCTCAGCAACTTAGACTTTCAGCAACTTAGAGAGATTCTGTTTCAAAATAAAAAATAAAAAGTGCTAGAGGTGTATCTTAAAGGTAGAATGCCCTTCGGTTCAATCCCCAATACAAAATAAAATAAGATATCACAGTCACAATATGTATCATGCATAGCTTTCTGTCTTCTCCAATTGCATATCTCTTCCTTTCCCCAAAGAGGATATGTAATGTTTACATTACTCTGACTTTTGTGTTAGTTAGGGTCTTGTTTTAATTTATAGGTATATCATCTGTGTGTGCATCTTTTTTTTTTTTTTTTTTTGCAGTACTGGGGATTGAACTCGGGGGCATTCTACCTCCGAGCTATACCCCCAGCCCTATTTTTTATTCTTTATTTTGAACCAAGTCACTAAGTTGCAGAGTGCCTCACTAGGTAGCTGAGGCTGGCCGCGAACCCGGATCCTCCAGTCTCAGCCTCCTGAATGCTGGGATTACAAGCGTGCACCACCACGCCCAGCTCTGTGTGTGCATCTTTAAATTTATTCCTTAGTTTAAAAAAAAGAAAAGCTGAGTAGTAAGCACCAATATTCTGATGTAAGGAAAGCCTGACAATGCCACTATCAGATAAAGACTTTCAGAAGACTACAAAGTGATCAACCTCTGGGTCCTGATCCGAAAGTCCCTGAGTCTTCTCTGGGGAAGTCAATGGGCAGGGCCTGAGGGAGTCCTGAAAAACATAGGATTCACTGTAGTTCGAGCACCTGACCAGGTATAGGACATTTGGCAAAAATATTTTTAGAGAGAGTGAATTGCTCCGTGTTTTCTGCTTCTAAACCTTCTAAAGCTATCTCCAGCTCTTAGGAGTAAGTCAAAACAGGAATCTGCAGGGGAAACAGCAGAGTATACAGGGAGAACAGGCATTTCACAACTGAGCACAGACAAGAATCTGAGCATGGCTCATGGGAAAATTCTGTCCTGGGCTAAAGAGAAGGTAAATGGCAGCAGGAATCTTGGCGACTACTCTGCCCAACTGGTGTGTCTCTTGAGTTGCCCTGCAGTCTGCACTTGGTGCCTTCCACATCTAGTTTCTCAGCTGTTCTGAGATCTACCTTCAGCATCATCTTGGGGATTCCCTTTATCTCTCTCCTGTATCTATTTCCTGTCATTTTTGCATCCCATTTCTCTTTCTTCTTTTCTTTTTCTTTTTGGTACTGGGGATTGAACCCAGGAGCATTCTACCTTTGAGCCACACTCCCAGTCCTATTTTATTTTTTATTTTGAAACAGTGTCTCATTTAGTTGCAGAGGGCCTCACTAAATTGCTGACAGTAGCTGGCCTTGCCTTGAACCTGTGATCCTCCTGTCTCAGCCTCCCAAGTACTGGGGATTACAGTCTTGCACCACCACACCCAGCTGTTTATTGGTTTCTAATTCTTGTTTTTCAAGTAGGGTGGGTAGTAAGTTTTCCAAAACATTATAATTATACTGTTGCCTAGCAGCCTGGAGGTGAGGAGATGACCCAGGGATATAACTATTTCTCAAACAGCTGTGACCCTAGTCTTCCTCATTTTAGCTACTCTTTTTCTGTCCCTTTGTATTTATCACCTGTTCTAAAAGTATTTGGGAGTTGCTAGTTTCTATGCTTTTTGAGTGCTCTGTCAGTAGGGACCTCAGTTTTCCTCGAGGCCAGTTTGGGACTTGGCTTTCTTAGTCTCCTAAATCAGTTGTCTCTTGCTCTTACCTCCTCTCTTGAACTCCCTGCCTGTCCACAACTCTTATTGTAGTTTTAGTGGGTTTGGGGTAAGAACAAAAGTAGTTACATATATACAGATGTATGAACTCATTATTAATGGGGTAGAAATTGTGGTAAAAATTAATAGTGGCATTTTCTAAGGATCTGGACTAAAAACATACGTACTGAACATTTCAAAAAATTGATTGTAATCTCTGTATTTTGGAGGTTGAGACAGGAGGATCGAAGGTTTGAGGATTGCCTCAGCAACTTAGCAAGCCCTTCAACAACTTAGGGAGACCCTGTTTCAAAATTTAAAAATTTTAGAAAGGGCTGGAAGTGTAGCTCGGAGGTAGAATGCCTCAGGGTTCAATCTCCAGTACCATAAAAAAAAATAAATAAAAAGTAATAGTAAAGTTTTGAAACTCCTTAAAACTTTTTTTTTTTTTTTTTTTTTTTTTTTTTTTTTTTTTTTTTTTTTTTTTTGGCGGTACTGGAGATGGAACCTGGGGGCATTCTGCCTCCGAGCTACAGCCCCAGCCCTATTTTTTTATTCTTTATTTTGAAACAGGGTCTCACTAAGTTGCAGAGGGCCTCGCTAAGCTGCTGAGGCTGGCCGGGAATCCGGATTCTCCAATCTCAGCCTCCCAAATGCTGGGATTATAAGCATGTGCCACCACCCCGGCTTTCCTTAAAACTCTTCTAACAATGAAATGTAAGTTAGAGAGCTACACTTCAGGAAGTGAAACTAGCCTGGCCTGCAGGCCTCTGTGGGACAGAATAAATAAGTGGCCCGGGATGGCACGTACTCCAGACAGTGTGTACGCATTTCTTCAACTCATTTCTTTGTCAGGTCCCCGTCCCCCAACTCCTCAACTCCTTCCTTGGTGTGCTGTGGGAATCAAGATAAAATTTTAAGAAAATCTCCTCTACCTAAAGTTTAGGTCTTCTTTTCAGAGTTCTCTAAAATCATTCTCTAATTGACTCTCACTGGAACCTGGCTCCACCGGAGGACCCTGCTTCCCCTCCAGTTCACTCGGATTGCTTTCTCCCCAGCACTTAGGGCAGGTGTCCTCCGGAAAAGCCCCTGGGGATCCTGGCATCCGTGCCCCGTATAGGTACCTCCCTTGGTAAAGCAGAGCTGGCTGACCCCAGTAGAATGTGGTGTGAGTGACAGTGTGTAACTTCCAAGGTTAGGTCATAGAAGGCATCGCAGCCTTCACCTTGGTCTCTTGGGTCGCATGCTCAGAGGAAAGCCACTGCCCTTCCATGAGGACTCAAGCGGCCCTGTGGAGAAGCCCAGGCTGGGAGGAACTGAGGCCCCCAATCAATAGCCTGTACCCGGTTGTCAGCCAAGTAAGTGAGACACCTGGGGACCGGACCCTCCAGGCTCAGCTGGGCCTTGTGACTACTGGAGCCCCCTGTGATTCCCGAGGGCAAACTCGTGAGAGATGGTGAACCGGAGCTGCTTGCCTGAGCTGCCCCCAAATTCTTGACCATGGAAACCGTGAGAGAGAATGGGCAATTGTTCTTGTTTTCAGCATTAAGTTTTGAATGATTTCTCATGCAGCTCTAGTAACTAGACACTACTGGGTCCAGACAAAAAGTGCTTGCCCTCCTTCTCCTGTCCATTGCTTCTGAGCTTTTCACTATTTCCTAAAACCTTTCCTTTGAATTTCATGTCAGAAAACTGTGCCACTGACTCCCTCTCCTTATTGTAGTCATCTACCAACTCACTATTCAAGTGCCTCTTTTTTGGGGGGGGGTACTATGGATTGAACTCAGGGCATTCTACCTCTGAGCTATACCTCCAGCTCTTTTTATTTTGAAACAGTGTTTTGCTAAATTGCTGAGATTGACCTCAAGCCTGTGATCCTCCTGTCTCAGCCTCCCAAGTACTGGGATTATAGGTTGTGCTACCACCCCCCGACTCATGTTCCCTTTTGTGTAGAAGAGTTTTGCTCCTTGCTCATGGTCACTTTCGTCTACATGACTCTTTCTTTTCTTTTTTTTTTTTGGCGAGAGAAGAGGGTGCTAGGGAATGAACCCAGGTGCATTCTACCTCCAAGCTATACCTCCAGCCCTATTTTTTTTTCCTTTTTTCTTTTCTGAAACAAGATCTTGCTAACTTGATGTGGCTGACTTCAAACCTGTGATCCTCATGTCTCAGCCTCCCAAGTACTGGGAACACAGGCATGTGCCACCACACCCGGTTCTACATTACTCTTTTTGTGCTTTGTGATTTTGATCACTATTAAGATTGTGCTTTCAATGCCTGCCTTCTTAGTTCCTTGACCTCTCCTCCAATTGTCTTAATCATGACTCTATGCTACCACCTACACACATGCTGTTACCATTATAACTGTAAATTGTCCATAATCTCAATTTCAAGCACCATTTCTATCTTCCCAACTTTATTACCAGTGATCTTTTATTTATTTATTTATTTTATTTATTTATTTTGCAGTACTGGGGATTGAGCTCAGGGGCATTCTACCTCCGAGTTATACCTCCAGCCCTATTTTTTATTCTTCATTTTGAAACCGGGTCTCACTAGGTTGCGGAGTGCCTCACTAGGTAGCTGAAGCTGGCCGCGAACCTGGATCCTCCGGACTCAGCCTCCTGAATGCTGGGATTACAAGCGTGCGCCACCACGCCCGACACCAGTGATCTTTTAAACCCATAGATTTTTTTTGACAGGGGGGATTGAACCCAGGAGTATTCTACCTCTGAGCTACACCCTCAGAACATTTTATTTATTTATTTATTTATTTATTTATTTATTTATTTATTTATTTATTTATTTATTGCAGTATTGGGGATTGAACCCAGGGACAGTCTACCTCTGAGTTACATAGCTGGCCTTATTTTTTTATTCTCTATTTTGAAACAGAGTCTCACTAAGTTGCAGAGGGCCTCATTAAGTAGCTGAGGCTAGCCACAAACCTTCCATCTTCCTGCTTTAGCCTCCTAAGTACTGGGATTACAAGGGTGAGCCACCACACCTGGCATTATTTTTATTTTTTGAAACAGGGTCTTGCTAAGTTGCTGAGACTGTCCTGAAGCCTGTGATCCTCTTATCTCAGCCTCCCAAGTACTGGGATTACAGGCATGGGATTACCATGCCTGGTTTATAATAACTTTTAATTATTTAAAATAAGAAAGCCAGTCGGGTGTGGTAGCGCACGCTTGTAATCCCAGCATTCGGGAGGCTGAGACCGGAGGATCCAGGTTCGCGGCCAGCCTCAGCTGCTTAGTGAGGCACTCCGCAACTTAGTGAGACTTGGTTTCAAAATAAAGAATAAAAAATAGGGCTGGGGGTATAGCTCGGAGGTAGAATGCCCCTGAGTTCCATCCCCAGTACCACAAAAAAATAAAATAAGAAAGCCGGTGTGGTGGCGCACGCTTGTAATCCCAGTACTTGGGAGGCTGAGACCGGAGGATCCAGGTTCTCGGCCAGCCTCAGCTGCTTAGTGAGGCCCTCTGAAACTTAGTGAGACCCTGTTACAAAATAAAGAATAAACAAATAGGGCTGAGGGTATAGCTTGGAGGTAGAATGCCCCTGGGTTCAATCCCCAGTACCACAAAAAAATTAATAATAATAATAAGGAAAGTTGTGACAGTAGTCCATATATACCCTTTACTTTGGATTCCCTCATTACTAACATTTCCATGTTTGCTTTATTATTCTGTCTTTGTGTGTGTGTGTGTGTGGTACTGAAGCTGAGATTGGGCAAGAGGCAGTGTTCATAGTCACCAACATAGGAGAGGTTTGGTAATTTTCTTTGTAGGTTGAGCTATGACACATTTTTGTTTGTGTTTAGACATAATTATATAGTAGTCTTGTTCTCTCATGCTGACAGATGACCTGGTTTAACTTTTTTTTTTTTTTTTTTTTGGGTACTGAGGATTGAACCTGGGGTATTCTACCTTCAAGCTACACCTCCAGCCCTTTTTATTTTTGTTTTTGAAACAGAGTCTCATTAAGTTTCTGAGGCTGGCCTGCAACCTGTGATCCTCCTGTCTCTGTCTTCCAAGTACTGGGATTACAGGTGTGCACCACTGCACCTAGCTTCATAGTGGCTTGGTTTAATAATAGCATTCTGTGATTTTTTGTGTGTGTTCAACAGGACACAGCTATGCAAAATTTTTCAGGACTAGGATGGAAACCTATCCTTAGGTGGTTATGTCACTAGGTTAATTTGTCCTTTAATATGTAATGTATATTTTAAAAATACACTCATTATCTGACCCCATTCCTCCACTTTATATTATTCTCCAAACATCGAAACAGCAAAGAATCAACAAATAGCGGTATATCCTCTACTCAGATTGTTAACATTTTACTCTCTTTATATTTATCTTTGTTAAAGCGTTTGAAAGCAAGGTAGCAGACACAGCACTCCTAAATATTTCAGCACAAATTTTCTGATACCAAAGACATTCGCTAACAACAAATATCCATAAACTTATCCATAAGTCATATAAACTATTCCATTGACACCAACTCTACTATGCACATCTTCTTCAACCGTCGTCTTTGACAGTTATTTTTTTTTTTTTTCGAGAATCAAGGATGTGTGATACTCAGTAACCTTTTCTGAGTAGCTTCAATCTCTTAGAACAAGACTTCCCCACGCAACTAATTTTTTTGTACACTGGTTGAGAGTGTGCATTTCATAGTAGCTACAGGAGTTTGAGGTTGGGAGGCAAGGATCATCCTGACGCCCTCCTAAAGAAAGAGTGGCCTCTCCTGGCTAAAAAAATAAATAAATAAAAATTAGCTGTCTTGGGGAGTTAGCGAAAGGCACGGGCCCTCACTTGCCGCCAGAGGGCGCAGGTCGCACCGGCAGGACCCCAGCCGGGGTTCGCACTGCCCGCGGGGTCCCGAGCCGGGAGCGCGCGCCCGGCCGCCCCCTCCTGGCTGGAGTCTCGCGGGAGCGCGCGTGCGCGTGCCCGCGGCGGCGGCAGCAGCGGGGATGGAGGGCGCTCTGACCGTCCAGCAGGTAAGCCGCCTCCCAAGCCCTGGCTTTCCTCTTCAGTCTCCCTCCCGATGGTTGTTTGAACCTTATCATAAGATGATAATTTATTCCTCCCTTCCCTTTTCTTCGTGCTTTTTGGAATAATTTGGAAAGTTGTTACCAAGGAAACGGTTTCCTGTGCTTCCTGCGCGCCTTTCCCCTCTGGGCGGTGGAGGGAACGGCTGCATCTCTGGGGAGGTCGACTACTTGAAGTTGGTCCCCACGTCTACCAGTCCAGATGTCTCAGCCCCAAGGAGTCTGGGCCCATTGTTGGGATTCTGACCCGATCTCACGTTTTTCTAGCCTAGTCCCCTTCCCTTCACTATCAGCCCTTGATAAAAAGGTTCAGGTAATTTAAACACCCCTGCTGCCAACCAAGTTTATGATTTCAACTAGTTTTGTCATTTGTGTACTGCTTTATATGATAAAGTGGAAAAACTTGTTATTAATCTTCAAGGTGAAAGCTGGGCGCAGTGGTGCACTCCTGTAATCCCAGTAATTGGGAGGCTAAGACTGGAGGATCACAGGTTATAGGCC